>MU227556.1:804595-817603 GCA_018584345.1 Thuja plicata | reverse complement strand
ATCTATATTTCGGATCTACTCTTTGAGCATTGGCGTACTTAGCCAAAACTGGTTGCAAGTTCAAACTTCATATCTGGACTGCTACCTCAACCAAATGGGGTACTAAGTTGAACATTCATAGTCGGGGGATGATCTCCAGAGTTACCATTTCGTGTCATTTCACATTAGCATCACAACTCCACACAGTCATTTGTGGCAAACCTAAATACAAGTTAAAGCTAGAAAGAAGTATCTTGAAATTGAGATAATAAGAATTTAGTCAAAACTCTGAGAGATGCACTTGGGGATATTACACTTGATCCAAAACACCATAGAAGGAATAGCCAGCTTGGCCATTTCAGAAACACTGAAGGGAGGAGAGAATCTTGAAACACCTGCTAGGAGAGAGTACCGAGAGGAACACCACTCCGCCCCCACAGAGGAATCACAAGGAGAAGGAGAGAGCACTAGTTCGGGAGGGAGCGTCCCAGCAGGAAGGAGCATCCCGCCAGGAGGGAACGTCCCGGCAAGAGGAAGTCTCCCGACAGGAGGGAGCGTCCCGCTAGGAGGGAGCATCCCAGCAGGAGGAAGCGTCCCACCAAGAGGAAGCAAGGGAGCGTCCCGGTAGGAGGGAGCGTCCCGCCAGGAGGAAGCATCCCGCCAAGAGGAAGTGTCCTCCCGACAGGAGGAAGTGTCCCACCAGGAGGAAGTGTCATCCTGGCAGGAGGGAAAAGAATGGCAGTAGTCAAGCAGAAACTTCCCAGATTTACTGGAGAAGGGTCGTATGACCCAGCCCGGCACTGTAAAACGTGTATCACCATATGGCAGGCCAATGGAGAAAATGATACAGATGAATGGTTAAAAGCCTTCCCTGCCACACTAAGAGGGATCGCTATTGATTGGTACATAGACTTGGATGCTTCCCAAAAAACCACATGGAAGGATCTCCGTACTGCCTTTGAGGAGGAATTTAGACTCCAACGAGATGACGACGAGATAGTCATGGAAATCTATGATACCAAGCAAGGGAAAAACGAGTCAACTAAGGATTATACCAAGAGACTCAAGGAATTGATAGGAAAATTGGATAACAAACCTGCTGAGGGATTGAAAAAAAGATGGTTCATTGAAGGGCTAACCTCGTCCTTGAAACGAAAAATGAAGATAGTACCACCATCATCCTTCGGAGAGGCATGTACCCGAGCGATGGACATCGAAAGTGAAAATAAGACTTCCAAAGCTAAGAAGCACGGAAGCGGGAGTGAGAGTTCAGAAGAGAGTGGGGATGAGTCCAAGACCATCCAGGCCTTGAGAAAAGACATGATGCGGTTGATGAAGGAAGTTACTGGAAGTAAGGAGGAAAAAAGAGAGGGGAGGGAACTCTGGTGTACAGATTGTGAGAAGGAGGGACATATGAAAGGAACTTGCCCACGCAAAGCCTTTTGTGATATCTGTCAGGTGTTAGGCCACACAATCAAAGACTGCCCCTACAATCTAAAGGCACGGAGTGCTCAAGTATTCTTCACCGGAGAACAATCCACACCACCCGCCACTCCCCCATGGAATACAAATACGAAAGCTTCACCTGGAGGGTACCAAAACAATAGACAAGGAAGCAACAACAACAACAATAACAACACACCTCGGAGAGAAATACAGTACGATTCTAAAGGAAGGCCCATGATTCAATGTAGGCGATGTAACGAATGGGGACACTTTGCGCGGGATTGCCAGAATGGGGGAGGACATAATGAAGGGATATTGTGTAAATGGTGTGGACCAGGAAATCATGAGGATGTCAATTGCCCCAGACAAAAGGGCGTGAACAGGCTTGACATTGTAGAGTCGGAGAAGGAAGTATTTGCTATCACAAGAATGCAGACCAGGCAACTTGCATACCCCGACATGGCTACAGAGAGAAAGGTTCCAAGAAGCCAGGAATGACATGCCAGAGGGAGGAAGAGGAAGTACCGCTAAATCCCCAAATAACCGGCCAGTACCTAGCATCATGAAACAAGTACTGGAAACCACCATCCCTGTGAAAATCATGGACCTATTAGAAACATTACCTCAGCTACGAGTAGCAATATCACAAGGAATAAGTAGCCGAGAGGAAACCCTTATGGAAGAGGAGAAAGAAGAAAAAACAGCAGAGACCAATACTCTATTTACTATAGGGATAGGGAGGACACCTGCAATAGTGGAAATGGAGATAATGGGGTGCAAACTGTCTAATACTATTGTGGACGGAGGATCTGGTGTGAATGTTCTACCAGAGGAGACTTGGAAGGCACTAGGTAAACCTAACCTCTGGCCACCCACATTTCAGTTGGTAGGAGCAGATCAACACGGAATCAAACCAATAGGGACCTTAATGGTGCAAAAGGTAAGGATCGGTACACAGCAGTTCCTCCTCGACTTTGTGGTAATTACTCTAGAAAAGAAGGGGTACGATGCATTGTTAGGGAGAGGTTGGCTGGTATCAGCCAAGGCCACCACTAATTGGAAAAGGAATACCCTATCCATAGAGGTAAACGGGAGAAAGTACACAACAGATCTAAGGAATCAGTGTGTAAGTCAGGATCTCGCCTCCGACTCAGAGGGAGAAGACAAGGAAGGAGCGGAACCAGACAAAGAGGGAGTGCTCTGGCTAGGGGAATGTTCGGAAGACAAAACTAGTTCCCTCAACGGCCTGTTTCACTGGCAGATGGGAGACGATGAGGTATTCCAGCCAAAGTGCAATATGCTGCAAATCCAAGAAAAAGAGATACATCCCATATGTTACTTAGACATAATAAAAGAAAAAAAAAAAGAAAAAGCTAAGGAAAAGTGGATGAGGGAAATAATAAAACCTAACCCTAACATCGACGAGTTTTATAAAAAGCCCAAGCGTGGCCCTCTAACTCATTCCACACCGTACGAACGTAAGGAGAAATTACGAGTTCAAAGAGAGGAAAGTGGGAGAGTTGTCGTAGACATCAGCCACGAAGTGCAGGAGGATCGTACGTCGTACGGACGACAAAGAGAAGAAAGCGAGCAACACAAGGAGGCTTGACGTACGGAGGCTTTGCATAAGGGAAGGTTGTACAACATGGGAGGCCGTACGCCGTACGGGCCAGGTGCAAATCAGGAAGAGGCCGTATGTCGTACAAGCCTGGTGGAGATTAGGAAGAAGTCGTACAGGTTGGCCGTACGGGTTGGTCATACGCCATACGTCGTACGGGCAGGGAGAAAACAGGAGGTGGACACAGAAGGAGGGGGAGGTCGTACGAGGGGAGGCCGTACGCAAGAGTATATAAGAGGTCGTACGCAGCAGGAGGTCGTATGGACAGCAAGGAGGTCGTACCGACTGGACTATACGGGAGGTGGTAGAGGCCAGTACGGACTGGACCGTAGGAGAGGCCGTACGGAGGACATCAAAGTGACATACGGACTGCAAGGCCGTACGAGGGGCAGGGTCGTACGTTGCACTCAGGAAGGCCATACTCAAGCAGGTCGTACGCCAGAAGGAGGAGGCCAAGGTGGAGGAGGTCGTACACAAGAAGGAGAAGGCCACTCCACGGTTAAAACGGTTGGGGCAAAAAGACTTCCAAAAACATCTGAGGGATCAAGCCAGATTGGAGAAGACAGTTTAGAAGAGGATGGGACCAGTACGGTGGGAGGAGCCCGTACCACTCCTAGTACGGAAGGCAGTGCACAGGTCTGTACCAAGGAGGACAATCGTACGAAGAAAAGGAAACTACACAAGGTGAGGACACGGAGGAGGAAACAAGAAAAGGCCCTGAAAACCGGATGAAGAAGGAATGGGAAGAGGAGAAGGCTATGTGGGAAGATGGAACGAGTTGGCGAAGCCAGCAAAGCCAGAAAGATGGATGCATTGAGGGTGCTCGAAGGAGTTTCTTTTTTTCTGTTATACAGTCGTCTGGAAGACGACTTCTTTTTTGGGGGGGATATATGTAGTAGGTAATAAAGTCATTATTAATTAGACTTAGTTATGTTTTGTCAAGAGGGTAGTTAGGAGCGAGGAGATACGTCCGTTGGTTTCCCCAACCAACTGACTATTATATAAGACTTGGATTTATTGTAGTTGAACTGATGGTTTTGCTGGTAATAAATATATAATAAACATTTCCTCGCCATCTTGGTATTCTGGTATGGTGTTCTGTGCATTTCATTGGTATTGGTAATAATTGTATTATTGGTAAATGTCTTGTTGGTATCAGTGGATATATGTTGTATTGTTCTGTACATTGTGGAATAATAACCATTCTACAAAACCCTCCAGAAGAGAAAGAACCCATGATTTTTGTGTGAAAATAAATAGCAAAAAACCCTTGCAGATCTACAAAGAAATCTGCAAAAGCCACAATTTTTGTTCTTAAAAAATTGCCAAAAAACAACAAAGCATGATTTTTAGGAAAAAAATCATGAAAAGGCCCATTACAATTTTAATTTGGAAAAAAGTGCAAAAAACCACAAATTTCTGGAAAATTGTGCAAAACCCAAAAAACATCACGAACCAAATAGAGGAGTAATAATGAATATAAATATCAAAGTAATTATCATTAGCCAAATAGAGAATATTTAATGTGTCTTATAAACTTATAATCAAATTGAGGCAGATATATATCTAAAGATGTTATAGCAAAATCAAGTATACATGGTAACTCGCACTTTACCTTTGGGAGAATAAAATGAAAAATTTAACGAGCACTCTATTAATATCTAATAATCCCAAAGGATGGGTCATTGCAATACCACCATGGATTATTGAAGATCATTTGCTAAATAATAAAATATAAATGCCATGAGCATAGATTTTACAGCATAAATAATCTACTCAGTACAGCATGTGTAGATGTGTGCATATATATATATATGTGTGTGTGTGTGTGTGTAATAGATGCAAGGCAACAATGTGTCCCAAATGAAAGCCAGAGGTCATGTTTTTTTCTTTTTGTTTCTTACTAACATAACATCTGTCATACCTTTTCATGGAAACGGCCATCTGCAATGATCAACACAAGCTGCTGAATTTCAGGCCGGCTAGAAGGTCCACATAAATTCATTGCAACATGGTCTAACATGCGAGTTAAGTATGTGAGGAGGTCGACAACAGGTTCATCTGCTATAGTGTTATCTTGCTTGAAGGAAAATTTTGAAATCATCTACATAAATCCAAATTAAGGCTATGTTAATTGATTAATGTTGGCTTTTATTTGGATGTTAAAAAAGAAAATGAAAGCTTGTTTCAACCAGCAAAACATTAGCGTGTTTACCTGGAGACCTGCTTCACTTGAGAAGGGTTGATCAAAATCATGCAGCAAACGGACATTACCTTTTGCTCCAAAACTAGCAACCGCTAGCTGTCCTACTTCTAATTGTGACATTGCTTTACATATGGTAATGAGAGCTTCAAGTGCCATATGACCACACTGACTTTCAGACATGCTACGAGAATCATCAAGCGCTAAAACAACCTGGTATTGCCGTTTATTGGGCTTTGTGCGGCGTAGCCAGATCTTATCTTTTCGAAACTGACTGGCAATATAAGGAATAACCTGAAACATGCAATGCATAGAAAATTCCAGAATCCTTTAAATTGCAATAAAGCAAAATTATAGAAATATAACATCTCACATCACTCCCAAAAGAATGAACAAATATTTCCTCTTACCTTTTTCATATTAATGCGCTTCCCAGTTTGGTAATCCCCTTCAAGTCTGCTTGCTAAGGTTGGTTCCATGATCAATCTTAACTGCTCTGCCAAGTCTTGTGAAAGCCTTGTAGTAAGTCGGTCATACTTTGCCCAAAATACTGAAGCATTTTCAGAAGCATTGTGATGTTCCTTGAATATCATCTCAATGTCCTTCCTCAATTTTCTGTTATCTTCCTCAGTCCAAGCAGAGTCGCTAATAGTTGACACATTATTTGGGTATAGAATTTTATGTTGATGCTGTCTTTCAATTGATACAAAACTTCCTAATGGATCCCTTTCTTGATTTTCATAATCTACAGCCATGTCAACATTCACACTTTTTGTTGAAAAAGATGATTCATTTCCAATAACTGTATCATTTTCCATCTTTGTTTTATTCTTGATGCTTTTAAGATTCTGCTCTAAGATAGAGTTATCCTGTGCTTCTATTTCTTCAGTCTCAGTTAGAAAGTGTGGATTCTCCATCACACTAACATCTTCTTCCTCCATAATTGAATTGTTCATATTTAGTTTCTGGTCAAGTTGATCAGCAGTAGCAGCACCTAGTGCTTGGGCATGACTCTGATCTCCTTCACACACAAACTGAAACTCCTCTCCCCCATCCATGTCCAATTCCTCTACTTTCTTAGAAGATTCAGCTCTATTAGGATCTTGCGATGCAGTATCTGATACTTTTACCCTCTCTTTCCAGTCTTTCAAGGCATCACCAATACTACGAAAAGGATTGGCACTCATTCTTTCTAAAGATTGCAAATGTCTTTCAGATGATGCAGGTACATTAGGATCAGAAATGCCTTCCTTTCCATTATCAGGAAATGATGACGGCAGCTCAGAAGCAGCTGCATTTAACACGCCTCCTATAGAACTATGTCCATCTGCATGACTATCTTCAAGAATAATATCATTTTGAACCTCAGAAATAATGCCGTTTTCTAATCCTCGATTTGTTTTATGATTTTCATTGCTTTTTGCCATATTTGGAATATGTTGAAAATCTGGAAGGCTCTGATCAGCCCCAACTTGTGAATAACTTTCATAAGCTTCACCTTGCCGTTCAACTCCTCCAGATGAATTTTCTTTAATTTCACTATTTTCAATGGGTTCATCTTGCTGTTGCTCCATTATAGAATCATTTTCAACTTGCTTGCAGTCTTCCATGTAAGAGTCTTCTTTTACTGATTCCCCATCTTGCATATTATTTTCAGTTGTCATATCATCTAGGCATGAATCAGATTCGTCCTTAGCCTCATCTAAACCTTCAGGCTCATCCACCTCCATATCATCACTAAGTTTGAATTCCTCCTCCACATTGGGTTGCATCCCTGTGGGTTCTGAATATGCATCATCTTTGTTCATGGTTAACTCCTCAGGAATGTCAGTCGCATCATTACTAGCACCTGAATTGTCAGGAATTTCCATATCATCATTTTCAGCAGCTTCCTTGTCATCTTTATTTTGTTGACCTGTTTCACCATCTTCCATATCCTGCTTTGCTCTAAGCTCCATGGAATCTGCCCCTGTCTCCTGCACAGAAGCCCCTGTTTCATACTGCTCTTTTTTATTTTCTGGCTGAACGTCATCCTCTTTGTTCCATAGCTGTTCATCAACCACCTCGTCATCCTCACCTGTCTCCCCCATAGCTGAATCCAGATTTACATCCTCGTCATCCTCCCCACTGTCATCCCCTGATTCCTCACTGACATTATGCATATCACTTGCAGAAAAGTCTTGCTCCATTTCTATGCCTTTATCATGTTCACTGGGACCTTTTGCAGATGCAGAAGGTTCCTCACTTGGCTGACACATGAAATGCAAAGGATGGTAATTAAAAATCCTACAGGTTAAATGAAACCGCAGAGAAATGTGACAAAAACTAAATCATAGCGATACAAACGAAAGTGTATAATAAATACCTTGTCAGAACTGCCAAGAAGTTGATCCTCGTCTTGGATCTGATCACTTACATCCTTGGCACCTTCACCCTCTCCCATGCCTGTTCCAGTAGCATCTTCAAACTTGAGATTATCTCCCTCATTATTTGGATCTTCTTTAGTTACACAGAAACCCTCAGTATACAATGCTACAAAGATGTTTGAGAGGATATAATCCAATTTGGCTACCTACACAAACACAAATCAGAGGTGTAATATATGACATTATGGAAATGCCACAAAAACAAATAATAACATAAAAAATCTAGAAGGTCAAATCAAAATCCATTCTCAAAATAGTTGGCTAATGAAGGACCAGTAAACTGAATAGAATGCCTATCAGGGAACAAAAAAGCACTTACTGTCTTATGCATATTTACATAATCAAAAAGGACCGTCTTTCCAGCACTTATGATCATACGCACAAATAAATATAAACTTCCTAACATTTTTCCCGTGGAGATATAAGGCTCGTTTTTTTCCTGAGCTCCATAGTTGATGAGTTTAACCTAAAAGAAAGATAACATCAGAAGAATGAGAAATCTGTAGAGTATAAAGTGAATGAATCAACTGCACACCAATAAGATATGAAACTAACAAAAAAATATTAAATAGAATAGGAGAATCATCTTATTACAGCAGATATAATTGTTTCAAAAAGTGTCCCCTGTATAGTATCCAAGCGAAGGTTTGATATTTGTTGGCTAAACAGGGATTCCCATGTTTGCAAATTTCCTTCGAGATCCATATTCTCAACTGCCAAAGAAGGCACTTGTGCATCAGACAAGCCATGGTGCCCCACTCTATCATTCAATTTCTTGATATTTTGCACTGCAATCATAATTGCTGAAATTGTTTTTTCATGAGATTCTAGAAATAAGGTATTCAGTTCATTGATGTTGCAAGAGAGCCCTTCAGTATCATTCATGAAATCATGAAACAATTGCATTCCCTGAAAAAAAAATCCTGATGCCAATCAATATAACTGCTTGACAAATTTCATTAGTCATTATTAGCATAAATGCAATGATTTCTAATAAGTTAACAAACTCCTCCATAATTTTTCGTGGGACAGTTCCAACCAACCAATGAGTTTAAAACTCGTGTTGATATAAGTTCTAATATTAGCGGACCAAATCTATATTGTTCAACACCTAACACCTGTAGTTGCCATTTCAAAGTTCTCATAGCTGACTGCCGAAAATAAGACAACAAAGCATAGTATGAACCAACTATGTTTTAACACAGCTGGGGAATTCAGAATTTATATAAACATCCTACAGAAAGAAATAAAAAAGCATATAGCTACTAAAATATTTTTGGTCAATTGTAAAAATTAAGATTATTTTAGAACTCGTGAGGCATATTGGTGCATCATCTTATAATGATCTTATTCAATAATTTTTTTTCCTGCAAGACAACTTTAACCTGTCAGTGAATCCAACAGATTCAAATGAAAGCCTTGTCATCCATGCAAATCTTTAGCCCTTCTAGCCTTAAGATTCATACAGACACTGTTCAAAACCTCTGGCAGCCAAAAGTGACAGAAAGGGAAAATGCCACTTGGTAAATTTCAAGTTTGTAACAGAATAAAACACAGAATCAAATATTTGTAACAGAATGAAAATATATGAATTAACTGATAATGAAAAGTTAGAACGATTGTTTTCTTTCAACTATAATTCTTCTTTGATACTCAAGAAAAGCTTAAAAGAGTAATATTTATCTTTCCCAAAGTGTCAGGTTCCTAGTCTCACTTGAATTGGTATAGGTGGAATAATGTTCAGAAGAACATTTTTCATTACAAGCATCCTCATTTTCAACTCGGAAGCTTGATAGATGCTCCAGAAAAAAAAACAATTGATATTATTTACACTTTCCAAAACTAATGGATTTTATTTGCAGTTTCCAAGACGTTATTTCCATGGTCTCACCAAAGAGAGGTGAAATACTGTTCAAACAAGCACCTTCGATCACAAGGACCTAAGTAGCTCCTTCAATCCACATTGAACGATGTAATTATAGAATTTGATCTTCAGATACTTTAGAAAGGAATTATCTTTGCTTGTATTGATCATGATGTTTTCCAACTTCATACAGAATCTTCACTTTTATTTGCAATAAATATCATATCATCAGACATACAGGTATGAACCATATAATCCTTTAAATCATATTCTTCATTTCAGGAAAATCTGAAAAAGAAGTTGGTTTAATACAAAAGATATAATATGATTGGAAGCAAGAAAAGTAGCGCCACTTGTAAAAAATATGCAAAAATAGTGCAGATAAACATCACCTTCTCAAGGAGGTCAGACAGGTACGTCAGGGAGGGCATTGAGCCATTTTCAATGTTGCAATTTTGATATAACACTAAGATATCTTCTTGCATTTGCTTTATAACCATAAAGTTTATCTGTACTACTTCGTCCATTTCTTTAGAAACAATAAATGGCCATGATTGTTGATTACAGTTGACAACTATCAAGTTACTTCCAAGAAGATACTTGTCCAGAGAGACCTATATCAGGCACACCCACATGTCAGTATAAAGTTACAAAAAATAAAATAGGATATCTCAATTCTTAACTAATAAATAGCATTCTTTATGGTGGCTTCCAACATACCTTTGAATTGTTCAAGGAATGGATATGTTTATCAAAGAAGACTTGTAAGTTTTTCACCTCAGCACCAAGAGTAGTCAAAGGGCAACCATGGACACTTCCCACTGCTTTTAGTAACAAAGAAATTTCGGAAGAAACAGTGCATAGACTATCAAAAATGTGCTGCAAAGTCCAAGGAAGCAAGTTAGTTGATAGAAATCACAGCACAGTAGTATAGAGTGAAGCTTGGAAAATCTAGATAACAAAATAAAAGAATTTGAATTCTGAAGACATCTACCTTCTGATCCCACATCAATCTACGGATAGCATGCTGCCTACCAGGAATCACCACCATATCCACTGTAGCAGCACTTCCTGTAAAATAGAGAAAATATACTTCAGCAATTTCAAACTAAATCAAATATTAGAAACTGCATTCAAAAGCTAGAGCATAGAAAAACCATTGAAGAGAGCTAAACTTTGTTCACATAAATGAAAAGAATATATTTTTCCCCAAAGAAATAACAATCATCACATTCAAATTAAAACTACAATATAATTCAGTACCAAAATCTCTCAGTAGTAGGGAAAGCTTGGAGAGTTGTTCAAGATTAGAAGAGAGCTCATAAGCAGTTCGTCTCTGCTTACGTTGCAGATAAAGAAGATGCTCTAGAAAAGATGACGAAATTTTGACCTGCATTGCATACAAAAGTTCTTCATCGTGCTCTGCGTTGCTAAAATACAACTGGCTGAAGTAAAGAACTCTATGATCATTACCTCTTGTAGACTGAGATCTTTGTGGAAACTCAGATGGCTTTCCTTCAAATGCACCATCAGTGCCATATTTTTGAAATAGTATCCATTTGCCAATCTCCAATTCACATCATTGTTCTTAAATTGTAATGCTTCAAAATGATCAGTAGTAGAGTCCATTTTAATGCATTTTGATTCTTTCAAATGGATTGCCGGATCAAGTAAATGTGTAACATTGAAGTAGGGTTGCAGAAAATAGCTGCATGTTTCACGCTCTTCCTATAATGCCAAAATTTCTATCAATGAGCATAAGACAATTAGTGTAAATGTAGAACTGAAGTATACTGTAGGTAATGTTAACATGAAAATTTACCTCTGGTACAGAGGATTTGTATCGTGATAAACCAATAGATCTTAGAAGCTTTAGAAGGTCTGTGAGAGCCTTCTTTTTGACAGAACGCTTAATTTCAGTGTTGCGGAGATCATATGCGCGATCAAGTACATTTCTCCAAACCATCTTGAGAGACTCATATCCTTCTTGGCGCATATCAGAGGCGATTTTAGAAAATATAGCCTCGCTTAGATACCTTCCTACTTTCTCTGTTGAAAGAGGAGTCTTCTGCTGATATACTCTCATTCCATCTAGATGTTCAGCAACATTTTGACATGTTATCAAAGGGGTACTGCTTATTATTACCTATCACAAACAACTTCTACAGAAAGGTAGAAAAGGGCGGTGGGCAAGAACCTAAAGCTCTATTGCACATAGAACAAAATATACACATAAGAAGGCCTTGAATCCAACCTCTATAAAGGTCAGAAGCTATCTGACTTGATGATTGTAATTGATTTGCAATATGCTCATGCCAGTTACTGAAACAAAATATTCACAAAATATGCAACACTCGTGAAATAATTCTTTCAAAAGTTAATCAGTACTGTAACAGCATGTAATCTTGAAATTAACCACAACCAACCTCCCAGCAGTACTGGTTTCTAAATCTTCAAATTTACTTTGAATTTCTTCACCCTCCAAAGCTTTACGATTAAAAGAATCAAGATTTCCTGAACCGAACTTCATTTTTTCTTGCTTCAGCAATACCATAACAGGGCGCTTCAATATTTCCTATATTTAAGAACAGGTTCAGTGACAAGAAAAAGCAATATTATTGAATTAGATTAATCATTAATCAAAAATAAAACAATTGGTCAAACAGACGAGGAATCTAATTGCATCTGCAGTATCTAAAATCTTCCAGGATTGACCATTCACTAACAGAAGGCAACAAAAAAAGACATCCTTATCTTTCTAATAGTTTTTACAACAGTTTCTTTACAAAATGATCAATAACAAAAGTATTGATAACAGCAACTTCCTCACCAGGATGTTAAAGTTTGATCAGATTTAGGGGTTGTACTATTTTAATTTTCTATATATACTTTGATCACAATATCACTACAATTCTATCTAGAATATATATATATTAATATTATAGCAATATGAATATATATATATATATATAGACTTTAGAACTCTTAATATTAATGTGTTGGCACTTGAGGATAACGGGTATAGAGTAACCTTCATGGATAGCAAGGTGTTGGCATGGCCAAAGAATTCTTCTATATATATATATATCAAAAAATATGTTTTTGTATGGACGAACCAAAAACGAACCCGAACCCATCCCAAAAAAATTGAACGAATTTCAAACCCGAACCCGAACCTGAACCTGAACCAGGACTGGTAACTTAGATTAATACTAACACTCCCAATAGGTAACAACACTTACATTACCGATGCGGGCTGCCCAACGCTCGATGCGGGAGCAGATGCGGGCGGAGGCGGAAGCGGGAGCAGATGCGGGGTGGATGCCCTGTGGATGCATTGACTCGTAAAAATAAAAAAAACAAAGCATTGTTGTTGTTTAAAATAAGGATCATCCTTTGCCAGTGTCCTCGCTGCTCATCCGACTTGCAATGGCGAACACAGAGGAAGTGATTGAAGACATTTTAGACCTTC
>MU227556.1:794106-804163 GCA_018584345.1 Thuja plicata | reverse complement strand
TGTTATTTATATTTATATTTAATTATTTTATATATATTATAATATACATTTTATTAATGTTACAATATATTTCAAATGTATGAGAATTCATTAAATATAATATTTACACAATGGTTATATATATATACACACGCATCCAAACGCATCTGCATCCCCCCAAAAAAAAATTCACACCTGCATCGCGCATCCACATCCACATCCGCACCCGAATCGGTAACTAAGCCCAAAACTCAAATACAATATGACATAAAAGATAAGCACATACATTGAATTTCTGAATCAGTTTCCGGAGCTTTTGATGTGTCTTCTTTGAAGATTCGATCAGTGAATAGTAGCGGTGATCATCCCACTTACAAAGATCTGAATAATCTTTCAACTCTTTTTCAATGAGTTTCCTACCAGATTCAATTGATTCGAGTATCCTGCACCAAACAGTAGTAAGATCCACCCTTAACTTGGAAAGAAAGAACAAAGAATAAATATGAGCAGCTTAAATCCATTAGATTTACCGATAACTCTTCAACTAATACTTACAATGGTAAGAACTGCACATAATACCCATATAAATTGTAGGTAATACTTGAAAGTTTCATGACAAGAGCACTGCATATACAACACCAATGCAATCAGTAAAATAGAAAAGAAGTATCCCATCTTATAGGTTGCTCATTGCATTCTTAAGAATATGAAAAATGGCTTACAAGCAATGACATTCCAACAATATAGCCTGATTGACCAAATAAATGCCTCTAAACTCTTAGGACTCTTAAACAGATAAAAATGGCATATGAGCGTATAGCCCATCTTGCCTTCTTGCAACATTATCACCTTATAAAACATTTGAGTTTCTTCAAACTAGAATAAAGTATGTTGTTAATTTATATAAGAAAATAAATGTGATTGATGGGACCATAGAAAAATGTAATGTTGAGAGAAAAGACAAAGCAACTCTAATATAAAGAAATACAAGCTACCAGTTGTAGAAGGCAGTTTGCCAGAGGAATAGGATGAAAGTTGAAAATGTAACACAAACAATTTTAACATCCGTGGCCAAGAAGAAACTAGTAAGCAAAGAACACGAAGTGGGACTCGTCACATAACACTTCATTAAGAGGTTTTAGGAGGCCTTTTCATGTGCTGACATGCCATCTTTGGTTTCTTATTTCCCAAATTATATGATGGCCAGCAGGCAGATCTTGAAAATGACGACTAGTACTGCCAGACACGTCCATTTTTGCTGTTGAAATAGAGAATATTACTAATTTATTTTTTAGGGATAATAGTATAAAATTTGACTGTCTTCTGATGCTTCACAGCTAATTGATCCTCTACATCCTCGATCCTCTACATCCTCTTAAACCAGGATCCTCTACATCCTCGTTTTGACGAAAGAAGAATTTTTAATTGTTGTAATATCTATCATTCTGCAAACTTTATTCATCCCAACTAGGGTGCAGCTAGTCAGTAACAATTACTCACTGAGTACCTCACTTTTTTGACTAATCAATGAGCACCTGCATACAGCTGGACAAATGATTCAAGTAATTCAAAAATGTTATATAGCTTCAGATTGCATAGCTTCATGTGCTATTAGCATCCTGGAGGCAGGTGAATATTACAAAATTTCCACATTTTACATCTGTGAAGTTATCCATTCTGCCAAGCATATTCCTCTTCGACTCCACAGCACGTCAGCATTATTTCCCTTGTACTGGTGTCTGATCACACCACATTTAGACCAGAGCCATTGGAAAATCTTGCTTGCGACAAAGGGAAAGGGATAGCATGTCATGGTTGGAACCTACACAGAAAATCTGTTATAACATAGGCCCATGAACGTGTGATATACGAGCTCCACTGGACCTGACAATAAACAGAAAATGCCTAAGAAATGCAGTACCAAGAAAAAAAAATGAGCAGACAACAGCAATGCAATGTAAGGCCAAAGGAGTTTAATTCGTGCCTAAAGCATGGGAATTCGGTATTAATTTGGATGGTGTCTAACAAGGGGCACAAGAAGAGCCAGATGCAATAATTGGCATAGTTGTTCGCAAAATGCAATGACGACGACAGTCGGTAGTGTCCATATTTCAGTTTGGATGATGGCAGATCCTTTTTTGTTACGAGTTCAGTTATATGGAGTGGATAGTAGTCAGAAGATGCTATTGTAAGCTATAGGAGAATGCAGTTGAAAAGAAAATGGTAGCAGTTGAAGTTACTGTGCAGGATTTAATAGTGACTAGTACCAGATGCTACTCTATAAAAATTACATTATGAATTCCATATGAAGAGAATTGTTGAACAAACACACAATCTTTCTTTGTTTTATTGCAGACTAATATTATGGTTATCCAGTGGCTTCGATTCTTAAGCAGTCTAAAAAACTGAAGAGCCTGTGATGTTTCTTTACCTGTGTCTTTTGTCTGCCTCTCCGACAGCCCATGCATAATGATTGTTTTTCTTCTTGCTTACAGTCAGAACAAAAGCAGTTTTTTTTTTATTATTTTAAATTTATACATAAATAGCTTATACATGTTTATTAATTCAACATGCAAATTTTCATGTTCTTGACATCATAGTACTATATGAGTACATTTTGCTATGCATTCCAAGGTACCTATTTAATTGTTAGTTTAAACTTTAAAGATATAGAAATCCAAGTGCAAACAG
Organism: Thuja plicata; assembly: GCA_018584345.1. Lineage (NCBI taxonomy): Eukaryota > Viridiplantae > Streptophyta > Pinopsida > Cupressales > Cupressaceae > Thuja > Thuja plicata. Next base: position 801,493 of record MU227556.1, on the reverse strand, counting down.
TATCATCAGAGCAATGTAACTGAATACAACTATGAACAGATTGAAAGGTACATATATGACCTTTCCATATTTGTAGGGTATGCCTCCAAGCATATTTGGGAAAATAAATGCCCATGAAAAGTAAGTAAGAGCTCCAAGCGTTTCCTGAACTCTCCTAGAGTTGCAGTCTGCATAAACTCTTCCAGACTGCAAAATACAAAAGCTAGTCTGTGAGAATTTCTAAATTTACACTAGGGCATATGCATCAGCAATCAAATATTAACACAAACAACAAAGTGCCTACCTGGATATTGTGGACATGATTTCCACATCTGAATCTGACATTCTCCGGAACAGGATAGAGTATAATGCATACCAAAGCTGGTAATGCCAAACAGATAGACAAAGAGACAAAGGTTAAAAACATAATCTCAAGCTTGAAGAAAATGGAGACTCAACATCATCATAGCAAACAGCTATGCCTCATGTGTCCAAAGGAGAAGCCTCAAAAAAAGAGAAGGAAAAGTTTCATTTCTGACCTTCTCCGCATTAACTTCATGATGTTTTTCAGCAGCATCCATTAGTGCAGGCCAGCAATCAAATTCAACCTTTCGCCAGCGAATCACTAAAGACGAAAGTGGACGAAGTTCATCTGTCGAGAGAGAAGATCATGTCAGATCCTACAAGAATCAGCACAACAGGATCATACAAGAAAGCCATGCTGCATACCTGCCAAAGAGAGTACTCTTGGAGCATTTTCCTCCCACAATTGTGATCTATGGAGTAAAAACTGCACACCAGTGAGTGCCTGCAAAAGTATAATGTCAACTTTTGGAAATCATACTGTAAAGTTGTAAACTAAAAAAAGATGCTTCCCAAATAGAGTGTAGAAGAAATGATATAAGAAAAAAAAAGGCAAATGACTTCTTAAGTAAAGACAAAAACCTTGATTAATGGAGCCGTAAGAGGAATGTCCAAGAGTGAACAGATAATCTGTAGAATCTGCTGCAACCCTGGATGTTCAGGCCATTCAATCAGGATAGAATCTACCCTCCCTTTAAGTTTTACAAGGGGGTCTACCATTAATGCAATCTCAGATGTGTTAGAATCCTGCACATAGCCAAAAAAATCATGATAAGAAGGCAGCCTTCACAAATATGGTGTATGCTGGTATTTAGATATAGTTTTAAGAAAATGAGTAACAAGAGTATTGAAGGACAAATAACCTTGTAAATATTATATCTCGTAACGAGTGATTGGGAAAGCTTTTGGTGAGCCAGACACAAATGCAGCAAATGGCCTGATAATATGTTATCATCCAATGTTGCAGGCAATGAATATCCCACACCTGTAATATTAAAAACAGTCACAAGCCACATGTAAAAGTTAGAAGACTTATAGAGTCGAGCACTATATATATGCGAGGTGTGATCTACAAAACATTGTTTCTGATGAACTTCAAACAAAATGCCAATTCTTTAACAAGTTCCAAAGAATCCACAATACATCTAACATAACCTTCAATGAACTTCTTGCCAACTTCGTACGCGAGGGTAAAGGCATGCAACCTCTCATCATCTAAGATCTGAACATTTTCAAACTGCCAAGAAATACAAGAAAATCTATTAGCACTACCAATAGAATCACTGATCAAGTTATTTCAAGTAAGAGGTTCAAAATAGAAATAATCAAGAGAAACATCATCTTGAGATACATAACATCAATATTGCACAATGGAGATTGTTTCACCAAATCATGTCACAATATAAAAGAAAACTAACAGAACATGACTTAAAAGCAGTGTTACCCGGGGACGCGTCCCTGACCTAAAACCCTCCGTTTCCAGAACGGGGGCGTTTCCGGGACGGGGGGAAAGCTGGGGGACGTCCCCAACCCGTCCCCAAAATCTGGAAAAAATGAGGGAGGTACCAGAAACTTGAGGACGTCACCTCAAAAAAATGGGGACGGGAGGAAGTACCGAGGACGGCTAGGGACGCCGTTGCCGTCCCCTGACCATCCGCGGGATGTCCGGCCGTCCCCTACGTAAAAGCAAAAAAAAGTCAAAAAAAATAAAAAAAACCCAACCCGCGTGGCATTAGGTTGGACGTCTTGTGGGCCCCTCCATGTTGTTTGCCCTAAAAGCCCAAAATTGTGGCTTAAAGTTTGCATATGAGCATTTTAAAATTTATTATGTTTTTTTCTTTTCTCACAAAGCAGCAAGGGTTGTAGTTTTCCATTTGAAGCACCAGCAGGAAGGATTTGTGCAAGTGATTTCAACATAATAGGAGCAGCGGTGTGCTTCATTTTTCTACATTTTGATTTTTATATTTGAACATGAAACTACATGGAAGCACTTTACTACTTTAGCCTTTGGGCATTTTTTATGTTAAACTTATTTTGTTGTTAACATATGCATATTGACAATCAGACAATGAATTGAAATTTCCGAATTATGAATGCATAATAGACTATAGTTAATACATATTGAGTATTGAATCGGTTACTATTTATTAAATGACATTGAAATGTTGTATGTTAAATTCTATGATGTTTAAATGGCATGCTTTGTCCATATTTTCATATGAATGTAATGTATATCTGCAAATTTCCTTATATATTTGAAAATTTCCCTATACTTATATAGATGTCTCCTTTGCCGTCCCCTGCCGTCCCCAAAATTGGCAAAAAAAATTGCCGTCCCGGAAACTCGGGGTAACACTGCTCAAAAGTTAAAATGGTCAGTGCTGACAGTAATGATCCGTGCCATATCTAGGAAGTTTCAGACATGTCTGTAAGGTTACTTTAAAGACTTTATTGATTCCCAATGGAAGACAAATTTTAAAAATGCTCTCTTAAGAAGGTGGAGCTAAGAAAGAACAATAGCATAATGAGAGGTTGCTAGATAGATATAGAAAATGTGACTTTTAAAATCTGCAAATGATATAATAGACACAATGAATCTATCATGCATGTCAGTTCTCAAATGATTTAGTAATCTACAGATGTAACATCAAGAGTATGCTAACATGCAAATAAATATAATTGAAAACAGGCATATCAAGAGTTCAGTAGTGCTTAATGAGACGTCTTAAACAGGTGTCCATGTCCTCCATCACATTTATGAAACAGCAGGACATCAGAGGACATCCCCTGGCCCCCAGTTTTTTCCAAAAACTTTGAACATCACCGAAATGATGTAGACTGTTACAAAACATCTGCAAGATGTTTGGCTGTCCCAAGGACAGTTGGGACATTTGAGATATTCATCAACCATCACATCAACATCCAAGCACCCTGGACAGACAGTTTTGAAAGGAATCAGAGACATGCAGGTCTAGTAGATGATGGCCAATATATTAATTCTCTGAGTGATTCTCCTTATATTATGCCTCTAGTTAATCAACACATAAGTTCGGTTCATTTGCATTTATTAGAATGTAGCCATACATTTCTAGTAGATAACTGCTGCTAATACTTGAACTAAATCGGTATCTCCTATTGCAATTTTCCTACAATAAACATTATATGTGCATGGCTAACCTTTTAGGCCATGCCTATTTTAATGGGCACTACACTTATCATAAAAATACCATTTAAACCTGATCTAGATGTGTTTGCTTTATACTTGTGGCTCAAATGAAAATGTAGGGCAAGGAAAACAAGTGGCAACATTCTTTTTCAAGTTGGAATGAAGTTCATAAAATGGTACACACTTTCTGTTGAGGAGGCTGATCTACAATGTCCCGTAATTGGGGTATACCTGATTTTGCCCAAAGTAACAATTCCACAACATAATTTGTTTTACAAATAATATTCTATAATTAGATCATAATCATATAATATCTATTTAATTGTCTAAAGCTGAGATACCGGATCCCTCTGAAAAGTGCCGGATCCTGATTCCGGTGCAATCCGGATCCGGATCCAGATTCCTCTTGGATCCCGGCAGGATTCCGGAATGGAATCCAAATTCTCTGTGGATCCCTCGCTGAGGAATCCACAGAGAATCCAGATTCCATTCCGGAATCCAGACGTCTAGGCAAGGAAAAAGGGGCTCACTTTGACTTTTTTTTATATATTTGTTTTTAAATTAAGAGGCAACTGTTTCACATGATATGGCAAGAGCCACAGCTGTTGGTTCAAATGAATTTGAAGAGGAACCAAACGTTCACCTTGATTCCGATAAAGATGATGAAGAAGAATATGGAATTGGATATTAAGTTTACTGTTTTAATTTTTAAATATGAAACATTGAAATATGGCTTGTGATTTAAATTTTCAGCATGTAATGACATTTTGAGACTTTTGCAAAGTATGAATATGATATAATAATATATTGACAATTATAGATTTATCATTTTATGAGAATCACGTTTCTAACTTCTTATTATTATCATTATATGTTTGAACTTTGAAGTTTTGAACTAATGACGAATGAGCATTGACATGTTACATGCATGGAATCTATGAGCATACATACTCATTATATGTTTGAACTTTGAAGTTTTGAACTAATGACGAATGAGCATTGACATGTTACATGTGTGGAATCTATGAGCATACATACATACACACATACATACATATATATATATATTGAAAATGTCTACATACATACCCACGGAATCGGGATCCGGCCCAAAAAAAATTTTGCCGAATCCCCGAATCCGAATCCGAACCAGAATCAGGATCGGCTACTTAGGTCTAAAGTAAATAAGCAATTATCTTAATGACACATATTGTTGTCACTGCTGTCATGATATATTTATTGCTGATAATATATTATTGTTTCTATACTGCTCACTGTCTTCATTTTAAAGCTATGTACAATTAAACTTGAAGATATTTGAGTATTGCCAGCACTGGCATGTTGTGATGGAACTTGTGGTGGTGTCCTTGTCATGAAGGTTCAAACCCTGTTGGGGTGCTATTATTGAATGTTTAAATGGGAATGAAGTCTCTGCTGTCCTGATGTTCTGGAGAGTTGGAAATGGCTAGGACAGACAGGGATTTCAGAGTGGGGCCACATCCCCTTCTAACATTGCCGATTACAAATTCTTGCAAGAAAAAAATGTTCTCCCAGCATTTCCAGCAAAAAAATATTTATGCAAAAAATAAACCTTTGATCACAATAAATAAGTCAAAGTGTCACTTACATATTGTACAAGATTAGTAGATCCAAACAATCGACCATGCAGTCTAACCACATCCAGTAAAACTGGTTCTTCAATAGATGTCCAAGTCTCTTCAAGTTTTTCATTTTCCTGTCTTGGAAATTCAACCTGAAAACATAAATAAAAAGTCTAAACAAAACACTTTGTATTCCAGTCGAGACGATGATTAAAAACAATGAAATCCCCTCGGTAAGAAAGTAAATGAAAACCTTGGCCAGAAGAAGCATTTATGAGAGTTAAAATCTTACTCTGTCCTGATCATCACCTGCTTCTGACCTGATATCTTCCCATTCAGAAAACCAATTATCTTTAATGAATAGGTTATTAACAGATAAATCATCAATTTCTGAATCATCTCCTATCTTACAACTGCGGGACTTAAATTGGAAGGCTTCTGCTTCATGAAGAGCTTTTTCTTTCATCAATTCTTTTGATTGCAACCATAAACTTGTGAGCGAGCTAAATATAGTATTCAGCAGCTGAATCCAATGATAGGCAGATATTAAAAACATCACCTTTACAAAAAATGAACAATCCTACTTATACTACTACTTTTCAGTAATTATTTCAAACATGATAACCGTTAGCATAACCAAATTATGCAATGCCTCACCTGCATTGAAGAACTGTCCATAACAAGAGTTTGCAAGATGCTACTGGTAGTGCGGACAAGACAAATTTGAAGGATTATTACCCGTAATTTTAGGTCTAGAACCTGAACAAAATGTGGTAACTTTTTCAAAACCCGGATTCCATCTTACATAAGCTAAGATAGCAAAACAAAAGAAAAAAGGAAAAAGAAGTAGAGGCAGATGTTTTTAGCTTTACCAATTAATGAGTAATTTATATATAAAACCACATTATAAACTAGAACTAATATAAAAGACCCAATTCAAAGAACTCTGTCTGCACCTCTTTGTCACCACTACCAGATATGATTGGTACAGATAGTAGTTTTAAAACTTCTCCATTCAATAACCATGCTTCTGGACAATCACTGTTACAAGTAATTTTCGGCTCTCCATGACTAGAGGATAATGCTAAAGGTCGACTTGGAAATTCCATTAACAATGAAAGAACCTCCTGAACAAAAAACCAAATGTATTTCAAGGGAATATCAAGAAAATGATGAAAGCATAATAGCAGCATAAAAGAAAGGGCCTTACAATCATCTTATCAAAACTGTTTGCTCCAACTATATTACAGAAGTGTTTTTCAAGAGCAGCTCCCACTGCCAATGACAATCCAAATTTAAGCTCATAGATAGCAAGTTGAATTGGCTGAACAATGTCTTTGTATGCAGCATATTCCTTTGAAAGTCGAAGAATAAATGAAGAGGAAATTTCCTGAAAACAACATAGCTATCAAAACAGTGAAACAAAGACCACAATGGATAAATATAGATAAATGTCTTACTATCAATGGAAGAATACTTATCTAGGACACAATACATAAACACAAAAAAGAAGCATGTAAATAAGCACTCAAAATTGACAGAATCAACAATTCCCTGTTTTCCTATTAACATTCTAGCCCAATGGCCAATGCACCTTTAATCTCTTTGCTAACCGACTCTAATACCATATCGAAAATTTTGAAGTTTAAGACTTTTCTAAAAAAACGATTTCAGAAATCCAAATTACTGCTGTTATTGTTGACTGTTACATAACATATAATATGAATCATTAACTATGAAGCTGAATCTAGATTTATTTATTGCTGTTATACCACTGATGGTGCTGCCAAAGCTGTCAATATTAATTTTTTTGATGTTACAATGCTGTTATATTATACTTTCCTTACAATGCTGTCATATTGTACTGTACTTATGATGCTGTCATGATATATTAAATTTTTTTTTCTAATGTTATGAACAATTTTCTTTCTAAACATTACAAAAATTTGCCTTCTGTCAGGGACATCTGGGACAATCAGGAGGCATAGCAGATGTCCCCAACCATTTCAGGGATGGCCAAATGTCCTCACAGCATTTCCTATTTCTGCAACATATTTCGGAACATTTCCAAGATTTAAATTTTTTTGAATATGGCCAGGCGACATCCCCTGCCGTCCCCCCTTACCCAAAACACCATTGGGGATATGCACCGGGGCAACCATTTCAGGGATGGCCAAATGTCCTCACAGCATTTCCTATTTCTGCAACATATTTTGGAACATTTCCAAGATTTAAATTTTTTTGAATATGGCCAGGCGACATCCCCTGCCGTCCCCCC
>MU227556.1:757138-775790 GCA_018584345.1 Thuja plicata | reverse complement strand
CTTCTCCCACGCTGTCACCCTCTACAACATCCCTGGTCAACCCTCCCTCCACCCCACTCCCCCGCCCGTTTGTCACCTCTTTACCACCTCCATCATTTCGGAGGTCGTTAGGGCCATGAGTTGTAGTAAGGCTGCTAATGAGGATGGCTTCCAAGCTGAGCTCTCGGTTCTTAGGCCCTATCTTGCCACTCTTTTCAACAAAGTGGTTTGCACTGGTTTTCCACCTTCTTGGTCTCATCATATTATCCACCCGATTCATAAGGCCGGGCCGACCTCTGATCCGGGTAACTACGGGACCATTATGATTGGGCATACCTTTGCCAAACTCTATGCCACAGTTTTACACATCCTTCTCACGAGACAGCTGGATAGTTTGGGGTGCAGAGCCAGGCTGGTTTCAGAGTAGATTTCCAAACTACAGACCATATCCTCACTCTCAGGGCTATTATTGAGGAGGCTTGACACCGCTCAACTAAGGTTTACTGTTGCTTTGTGGATTTTCGCAAAGCCTTCGACTCTATCCCTCGGCCGGGCTTATTCCAGAGACTTAGAGACATTGGGATCTCCGAGGGTTTGATTGCTACCATCATGAGACTGTATGAGTGTTGTCGGGCGTCTTAGGACCCTGCTTGGCTTCTCGGATTTCATTCAGAGCTCGATAAGCATTAAGCAGGGTTGCCCACTTTCCCCTACGCTATTTGGTATCTATATTGATGAGCTTGAGACCTACCTGAGGAGCTTCTCGCATCCTGGTGATGGTTGTCTCCTTCACCAGACCCTGATCTCCATCCTCTTTGTTGATGACGTCGTGCTCCTATCTTCCTCCCCGGAGGGGTTGCAGCGGCTCTTGGATGGCCTGGCCTCCTTTTGTGACTCTCGGCAGTTGGTGGTTAACCTGGGGAAGACACGGGTCATGACTTTCAATTGTTTGAAAACCTCGCATCTCCACTTTTATTTCAGAGCGACCGAGATTGAGATGACTTCCAGCTACACTTATTTGGGGATGAGATTCTCTGGGCCGTGTTTTAGTTTGAGACCAGCTATGACTCCGCGGATCAACAAGGGCTTGGGATCTCTTTCCTTACTTGAGCGACAGTGCTTTCGACATCACTTTCAAGATATTACATCAAAGATGTCTATCTTTGACTCTCTGGTTAGGCCTACTGTTCTTTATGGCTCGACGGTATGGGGCCCCTACCTTTTGACTACTGACTGGGCTTCTATTGAGAGAGTGCAGACTCTCTTTCTCCGACGCTTCATTCGCTGTCAGCCGACTACTCCCACTAGCATCATTTTGGCTGAGTTCGGGGCTCATCCCTTCAGACTTGTCACGATCTTCGATCTTGTTTGGTTACTTCACAGACTCAGGGGCTTTGCGGATTTGACAAATGGCAGATATCGTTACTCTTATTTGGCCTATTGCTCTTCGACCTCTTTGGCTGCCTCTGACCCTATTAGGCATGCTCGTTGTTGGTATGCTCAGGCTTCCAGTCTCCTCAACTTTGTGGGTATTAATATTGATCACCTCCCTCCCTTCCAGTATTCCCTCGATGCTCCTGCTCATCTCCTCCCCCTCGGTCGGAGTTGAACGAGATTACCAGGTTAGATATTTACAGGAGATATATTCAAGTGACTTGGGTTGATCCTCCTAGTGGCCTTCGGCCTCGTATGGCCTTCCATTCCGAGCACTATATTGATATTCATTATGGCTTGATCACTCGACCCTAGTATACTTTCAGATGCTAGCCCCACGCCCTGCGTATCCAGCTCGGGTCCTTTAGAGTTGGATCTCACCGACTTCCGATCCAGACCGACCAGCAGAGAGGAGAGGCTTTGTCAGTGTTGTGATATGAGGTTGGCTAAGACTGAGATCCATTTCTTATTCTACTGTCCGATTTACTATGAGATTCTTGGAAGGTTTCATTGTCTTTTCAGAGACTGCAGGTTTATGTCTTCCTTCTTCAGGTACGATGATCAGCATTGCTTGGCACTTTATCTCTAGGAGGCATTCCATCTCCGTGATTCGACTTTACAGGTGCTCTCTCCCCCGGGCTCTACGTCCCCTTGCCAGCGGATCACCTCCTTTGCTCTGATTTCCTCCCGTAGAGGAACCAAGAGGCCTGAGAGTCCTTCCCCTGTCCCCCACTCCAGATCGGTTAGACATTGCAGAGATCACTTGCTCTTACAGCCCATTAGCAACAGCGGACTCCCTCCTCCCAGAGACGGACTCTGACCCAGACTCCTCCCCTCACGGATAGCTACCCGTCGATCTTGAGCTACTTTTCGGTATCTGGAAATCACTAGTTGTTTGGCGGTTTTGTGGTTTCTTGTCCTCTCTTGTTTTTATTGTTGTTTCTTTCTCTGTTGTTTCTCTTTTCTCAGACACCGTTTGGTGGTCCTGCTGCTTTTTGGGCTCCCTGCTGTAATCTCAGTCCCTTAGGCCCGCTTGTGGTCTCTTGTTGGACATTAATATTTTATCTTATCTTATCTTATCTTGAATTTATATCTAGGTCGATCTACAACATCATAAATCAACGGTGCATCCATAAGTTTTGTTTAGGTAGATAATGTAAATACCTTAAACACGTTGAATTTCAAATTTCCGCTTTGATCGATCACGCAATGTGGTTGCTTGGTAGTCTGATACTCTCTAATCTCTGCTCTCCTTGGTCGCTACTCTTCAAATGGTGAAGAAATAAGAATCTCAGATGTCTTTTATTCATCGTTAAGTGAGAAATGCACATTACCCAATAAACTCAACTTCGTACACTGTCCAATCAATCACAAATCTCGCGATCACAGAATATGAATCGTCTGATGTTGCGCTCTCAGATATAAGTTCTACAATGTCTGTGTATAGCATAACCAAGCTCGCTTGACCTCAAAATCAGGGGCTGGATATAATCTGATGTCTTCATCCAATGCTCCTCCTAAGGCCATGATCGGCCATTTCGGTCGATGTAGTAGTGTTAGCATCAAGCGAAGATTCAGTAGCATCTATTGTCTCTCCCTGAACCAATATCTCATTTGACTCTTTGACTTTCCATAACTTACCACTACTGTTATCTTTTGCTTTCTTGAAACAATTGTCAAATTCACTTTTGTAATCTGCAACTCTTACCAATATCACTGTCATTCCTCTTTGTATCCATAGGAGGTGGTAGTCTTTCGTTGTCTTCTTTATTGTACCTGCAAAACTTCGCTATATGCCCTGGATTGTTGCATTTGTAGTATATAGGAGGTTTGTTCTGATTAACTTGCAACTTACAATACCTTGCATTGTGCCCAAGGTTATTACATTTGTAACATGTGGGTTTAACTGTTGATTCACCTCTGATGTTATCTTGTCTATCTGGATTGATCAGGTTCCATGCATTCTGCTTTCTTGTGCCCATATGCATGACAATTAAAACAATAACCAGAAAAAGATTGGAAAGGGGCATTACCTCTGCAATCTCTCTTCATGTGTCCAAACTTGTTACATCCAAAACATCTACCTCTGAAAGGTATGATCTGTTCTTTAGGTTCTTCAAGAATAGGCTTTTCTCCATCAGTCTTTCCATCAGGTTTCTCTTCTTGATTCTTACAACATTCAGCTTCCAGTCATATCTCCTTTAGGTTTCTGTCTGTCTCTTTGCTCATCAATCAAGTCACTGTTCATGTGAAGTCTCTCAATATGTTTCTTTGTCTCAACAAGTTCACCTTTAATGATCTCATTATATTTCTCCAATTCTAGATACTTGTTCTTATAATGATCAAGTTCAGTCTTCATTTGTCCCATCAAAATATTAGTATCTTTCAAAGCTTCTTCAATCTTGCTTTTAGCATCCTTTTCTTGTTGATTCCCTTTAGCCATTCTCATTATTAAGCTTCAAAGTATCATTCTCTTGTTCAAGTTGCTTTATCTGATCTGAATTATCATTGTCTGAATCCTCTTTTATCTGAACCATAAGGCCCCGTTTGTTTGAGGGGTGGAATTGGAATTTGGGAGGGAAAACCTGGTTTTGATTCCAAATCTTTAGTTTGGTTGCTTACATTGGAAACTGTGAAAACCTGGTTATGGTTTTGATCTTCCCATTTTACTCAAAAACCAAGGATTTGCAACTTCCATCTAAAAGGTGGAATTCATTTGAAAACCTGGTTATGGTATTTTATTGCTCTATTTTATTGGCTCATGTTCCCAAAATTGGCTCATCTTCCCAAAACTTTTTCATCTTCCGGGTCCACCAAACAGTCCAAATTATCTTCCCACAATGCAAAACCTGAATCTCAAAACCTTATTATGAGATAATAAGGTTTTGAGTCAAATTCCAATTCCCCAAACAAACGGGGCCTAAGATCTTGTCTACTTCTAGAAAGTTCAAGCTGATCTTTCAATTTCTTAATGAATCCCTCAGCTCTTCTTAAATTGAATCTCAAGTCACCATTCTCTACTTTTACTTTATCAAGGTCCTCAAGTGCTGCTTCAAAGTTTTCTTCCAAACTTACAGAATCCATCTTGATCTCCCTTAAGTTGTTAAACTTTCTTTTCAAGAGCCAACAGCTCTGATACCAATTGTTAGGATTAAGTAATACTGAGAGGGGGGGTGAATCAGTATTACAACACTTTAAATTAAACTTAAACCAATTCCACATAAGCCATATGATTGCTGAAATGAAAAGAACATAAGCAAATAGCACACAGCTCATTACACCATTATTTGTTGTCGACGAAACCCTGGCCAAGGGTAAACCCCAGTGGGGATGGTACCCACAAGCATTCACTAAAGTATATTGTCCATGTTAAGAGACCTAGCCCTGTTAGGAGCTTAATATTACATAGTACATTTCCTTGTTAAAGGAATAACAACCCTGTTAAAGGTATACAACACCCTGTTAGGGGTACACTGAGCTTACAACTCTTACCATCAATACTTCAGAAAAAGTATTCTCATAAATGAACAAAAACAAGCATCTCCAATGCTTAGATAGTTCTAGTTGTAGCTCGCAACAATATCTATCAATCTTTGATCTCTCATCTGCCATCAGTCATCTCTAACTCTTTCACATACACATATCCATTCATATATCATATATCGTCGCTTTACAAAATGTTCTTCATATATATATATATATATATATATATCATTTGGTCGGCTCTCAATTACAATACAAAACAAAATAAATACTTATACAAAAAGTAAATATAATGTCGGCGCTCTTGTATTACCAAAGTATAGGTAATTCAAAATACCAATCCAACTTAGCACACTTGGATTCTATCTCATGCTCCCTCAATTGTCGCAATTCTTCAACTGACACTGTTTTGTTGTCTTCGCATATCTTCAAATCACTCTAACTCTTTGTAATCATCACCAAAATAAAATCGATCTTAATTGTAGATCATACATACCCCATAGTATCTTCCTCTAAGTTCGCTAGTCATCAAACATCATACACGATCTTTGCTATCCAAAACAATGTTGTTATACTCTGTATTATGTTTCTATACTTGGTCGATTTCAAAACTGTATCTCCAAAATTTTACTTAACTCGATCATACTATCAGATGTGTTGCCATAAATGACAACCATTAAGTGTCTCATATCATACCAAAAACATCACTTGCCAACATACACCAATTCAATGATTACTTTATTAAAGACTTGCCTAATCTAAAGTTTAAAAAGCAGGATGAATTCTTTGAAATTTAAAATTCCAAATAGAACTACAAAATATTAGAAACCAAATCAAAAGAAGGAAAAGAAGAAAGAATCAGAGAAGAATCTTAATTTGTCTAATCCCAAAAACTATTTAACTAAAGAGACAAGGTAATATTCAACAGAAAATTATTAAAAAAAAACCATGATTTGGATAAAGGTGATTGGAAACCTTTTGAGGAGGTAATTACAAATAATGAAGGTGAAACTTTAAATAAGGTAATATTCAAGAGAAAATTATTAAAAAAAAACATCATTTGGATAAAGGTGATTGGAAACCTTTTGAGGAGGTAATTACAAATAATGAAGGTGAAACTTTAAATTTGGGGCCTTATGATCTTTCATATTCTCAGACGAAAGAACTTTTGAATCAAGTGGGCTGAATAAAGATGTGGTCTCAAACCTTGCAACTACATCCAAAAACATATAGAAAGATGACACGAGGAAGACCTCCAAAATTGAAAATTCAGGACTTGGAGCCCAAATAAATACTACAAGTGAAAGTCAAAAAGAGATATCAAATATGTTCAAGTAGATCATTCAAAAAAAAAATAACCCACAAGTGGAAGCAACTAACAAGTTGCTAGAAACAACCATAAAATCTTAGGAGATAACAACCATAAAATCTTAGGAGATGACAACCATAAAGAGGAAAAAAAGATAAATCCAGCCTCTAGAAGAGATAAGCCCTCTATCCAAATCAGCTAGAAAAAACCACCCTTGTAGCTATCATTTCATGATATGTGAAGAGACTGATCATCCCTCACAAATGTAGGATATTGAAGTGGACAACTATAAAAAAACAGACATTTTAATTATGCCAAAAAAAATGTATAAAAGGATTTTTGAAGATACTTTAAACAAGATCTAAAGTGCGGCGAATCATGTTTCTGCTGACCCTGCAAGTGACTCCAAGCATTTGTCCATTGCTGACAAACCAAAACATGTTGAGAAAATGTAATGGAATACATATGAATTGAGAAACAATGTATTTTGAATTCTCGAACTTTCAAATTCTTGAACTCAAAAAGGAAATTCATGTTAACTAATATATGTAAGAGAACCTCAAAAAAGGGAAAATAAATTTGTTGCTATGCTTAAATTTCATTAAGGGAGATGGAACAGGAAGACAAATGGATAATATGGAAGGACTTCAAGGCAATTTTGACCCCCATCGAAAAGCCTTCTTGATTTTCCATTCTATTGTAATCTTCTCAGTATTTCGATTCATTTATAGACTCCCTGGTTTTTGTAGACAGCAAGCCAAAATCAAGTAATGCCCTCATCAGAATGGAAGAATTAAGGCAGACTTCATGGCAGAAAGGCTAGTCAGATTTTAAGCTCTAATAACCTATACAGAATGTACAAAAAAAAACCAAGAAATACTACAATAGTAATAGAACAAACACAAAAATACTACTGCAATAAATATTTTTCTATTTCTTCCTTACTCAAAATTTCAAACACATACATATAAATTGAAATCTACCTATCTGATACAACTACAAATCTGAACATATTAATCTGATATATATTCCTAATCTTAACAGGCTCCTTAAGGATCCTGATGAAATTCTGTGACAAAATAAACTGATGCTCTGATAAATCATAATGTGCACATTCCTGCTTAACTCTGCACTAAGAATCACCCTGAGGGTTTCCATCCTCAAGGTAATGAATGAGACAACCCAGTGAGATAATTGATGCAGGGTCACCCAGCACTAGGCTTTTATCTCCGTCCATTACCACTCAGGCTCTATTTATGTGCCAGGTGTGTTCCCATACCAGCTCTACCCTCATTAGTCTGGTGGCTCTGGTCCAACCTCACTCGAGTGCCTGGCTATAATTCAACAATTAGCACTGGATCATAGGTGCATGGCACAATTTCCATCTGGGACTATATATATTATTAATTTATTATACATGCATACCATATATATTATTATACATACATACATACATACGTGTATGAGTATAAATACACACACACACAGAGGTATTCAAATATGTAAAATAAATTTATACATGAAGTTATATTTAACATATAATAATTAAACTTCAAAGTTCTAGGTTAAAAAAACATTTAAAAAAATTCAGATGAATGCTGCAGATGAAAACAGATATTATCAAAAACACAAATAAACAGACTGCAAGTGTAAAGAAGACAAGGATAGATGAGTCCGAGCCAAGTATGAGTCTAGTAACTACGGTATGTGTGTGTGTACATATAGGCGTTTATATATCTGTATATAATATATATACATATATCCACATCTGTATGTGTATATATGAGTATGTGTGTGTAAATATAAATATATACATTTGCCAATCTTTTTCCAAAAGATTTTTTGCTGCTATGTAGTACTACATGCTTTGAAAGAAAACCCACCCCTTAGAATCAACAAATATAATACCTGACTGGCCTTGGATTTGAAATCCATTCACATTAAACACCAGTGTTGCCGTCCCAGTTTATTGACTTACCCTACATGAACTACTTTCAAGGGAGGAACTTTAGCTTCATATTGTTTTGAGATGATGTGATTATCTGAATTCAAAAACTTGAATATTACAAGGCATCGTGGAACTCTGGATCTTTTAATTTCATGGACAAGCTCAGGTGGAAATGTTATATCTCAATCAAGTCAACAATATAAAATCTCAAAGATGACTCTAATGAACATTTTACATAGCTTCCATATCCTAGAAATGCAGCACTGGAATGAAAAACACCAAACAAGCAGGCAATCAACACAATTTCACTCTAAATGTGCAAATTTATTAAGTTCAGATTTCGATCTTACAGAATGCTAGACAAAACTGCTGTTCTTGTTGCTTTGAAAAGAAAGAGAGGGCCTTGAATCTCAATCCATTTGCATGTGATGCTCTTCTGCAGAACAGAGAACACATCTAAACATCAATATTCTCACAACAACAGGATTAAGACTTTTTTCCAATAAAACATGTACTTTCCAATTGAATAATTCCACCCTACCATATCACATTCATGTGCCACAATCCACAATGCTGAGTGCCATTTGAACCACATTTCATGAACAGTACAACTAAACATTGCACTATCTGAACAACAAAAAACGCAGATCAAAACTAAGGTTATCAATAAAGTGATAGACAGAAGAAAAAAAATGTGTGTACTATTGATTCAAATCACAAATGCAATTAAAATTGGAAACAGGTATTTAGAAAGGGAAACAAATCACAAAGAGAAATAAAACTAGAATATACATATTTTACTTAAATTTACATTGTTTTAATACATTAATTAAACTAGAAAATCATCTTACTGACCAATATCATCCAAAGACTGGGCATCTATCATCCATAAGCATTTCTGATGTGGTACAAAATCTAGAGGTGATCGTGATGTTGACTGGAGACCAAAGCTTATCGCAGTTCTCAAAGATTCACTCACATTCAAAGCAGCCTGATCCTATTAAACAAATCCAAGATAAGTTTTCTGGGCTCAGTAAGAGATAGATTTAAAACAAGACAAGGTCGGTATAACAATTTACAATTTCCCCAACAAGAAGAACTCGTCAAAAATTAAATTGAAGAACAAGTACTTAGTAGCAGTCATAAAATAGGGTGACACCACTGTTTAGAAACAAATCAATAATCCAGCACAATCCTGGAGTTCAAGATGGAATTATGTAATATTTATTCTTGCACCTTAGAACCATCAATTAAACAAGAATGAGACAGTACAGTACAGTTTGTCTGTTGAATTACAGAGAACCTACCTGACACTGACCTGCGACATAGCGCATACAATTTTCTGAGAGTTTTTTCAGCAACATTAGATCAAGACGCAGGCTCTTAATATTTGGCAATGGGAGAAGTGTAACCCATAACTCATAAGCAGAAGAAGAACATAAAATCTCAGATGGAAAGCAATTATCCATATGATTAGAACATTTGCAGGACTTTGAGGACATTCCAAATCTCTCAGCCCTTGGATATAATATCATATTTGAGCTAAATTTACTTCCAAGTGAATTTTTTTCTGCTTCAACTTTTTCTGAAAGCTTCTGCAAGATGTGTAAAATGTTAATTGTCAAAAGAATGCTCTCGTTGGAACTGTTCTAATAAAAATAATCCACATCAGCACACTGTTTCATTAATATGATTCAGATTAAGCTAGCAACAATTCCATTCGTATCAATTAAAGAGAGATCGTGCCTTGTATATCTCTTCACAATCTTTGACAACTTCATGAGAACCATTATTAGTGCCCTGGTTAACAATGCACAAGGCCATGGTCACTCCTGAAATTCACAAGGAAACGACTGTAAATAAAAGGATAACAATATAATTAGTCCCTCAAGATTGAACCTCCAGTGGTAATTTATTTTACTGTTCAAATGAATTCCTTAGTCCAAAATTGGCCTGCACATGGACCACAAAATATAACATGGCCACAAAACACGACCAATATAATTAGTCCCTCAAGATTAAACCTCCAGTGGCAATTTATTTTACTGTTCAAATGAATTCCTTAGTCCAAAATTGGCCTGCAAATGGACCGCAAAATATACAATGCCTACAAAACACAACTGCCTAGAGCATCTCCAAATGGTCAAAATGAAAATCAACACAATAAAATGTCATAAATAATGCACACATACTAGAAACAGCAATTGGCCAGCAGAGATCCATGAAAGATACCAAAGACAGCCATATGAAATAAACTCTCAAAAGCTTTTGCCATGCATTATTTGTAATTTAGAAGGGACTTCAGATTTAGTTTTATTAAGATCCCCTTTCTTCCTTGGTTATTTTATTGCATTATTTAGAGGGAAATGCTTGAAGTATTCTGCATTCTTACCATTTTTCCTTTTACCTGCAAGGCGCATTGACCTATCTAGTGTGACTGTCAATCACTAATATAAACTATTTCTTTGAACTCTTCTCAATCACCAAATAAACAGTCAACCATGACACTCCAAAAAATAATATAACACTTTTTAAGAAGATATATTCCTGATATTGGCTAATTGCATACCATACAATGTCGGAAAATACCAATTGCATCTGAGCATAGGGGAAAGCAAAAGCATTGCATTATAAACCCTTCTACTGTTAATGGAATTTGATTATCTCAATCCACTGCATACCTTGCACTGTTAGGTATCTCAGATCCAAATTGGCTGAAACAGAAATTTCCTCTAGAGACAGTTTTCCTGCCATGCAAATATAGAATTAAGAAATTATAAGTCCTCTCTAGAAAGGTACTGGAAGTTAAGAAAATTCTTAAAACTTTGAAGCGTGAACGAAATAACAGACCTGATGCAAATGCCAGTCCCTGCTGTAAGGCAACTGGCCATACGGTATGGCAAAAATCTAGAAGACGCTGTTGCTGAATAAAAAGTTCAGATGAAGCTGTCAGCATAGGATGGCCGCCATATTTCCACAAATAGGGCTTTGAAAAATTGGACCCTGCGCATAATACTCCATCCAAGTTTTTACTTGCATGTTTGAAGCTTTCAAATGCCTGATCAAGAAGGAAAAGGGCATATCAACAAGAGAATAAGAATCGGAAAAATAGGCTTAAAACTTTAAGGGTTTAAGTAATAAATAAAATGTATATACCTGAGAAATAGATTCCTTATTTGGAACATGATCCAACATTCGGGCTACAAACTTTTTCACTCTTTGCCAGCAAATCAGAAATAAATCAGAATCAGCAGTGGGGCTGCTAGCTGATTTCCACAATGCAACATGGCATTCTTGCACCCACGTGAATAGCTCATCAATATTTTCATCACAAATAAATTCTGTACTGAATATAAGAACTTCATTTTCAAGTTCCCTGAGACTCTTCAAGACAGGATATAACCATACACAAAAAATTTTAGCAACTGATGCAGAACTCTTGTCTGCAGAACTATTATGAATTGCATTGAATATTTCATCCTCAGAATTCCATTGCCACATGATGCATCTGAGAATCGAAACCCTTTTGATCAGTTGTTGCAACCTCATGATGACTGGATTTGTAATCTCACTTAAAGGCATTGATTTTATTGACTTGGTTGAAAAACAGGGTAATGACTCAACAACTAAATTTCCAGAAAATATGGATTTCAGTTCTTGCCAAACAGATGTGAGGCATTTTGAGATGGGGTGAGCTTTTTCTTTCTCTATTATAGTCACAAAGAAACCAAAGAAAGGACAGTATGATGCAACCTTTGAAGCAAACCAAGAAAGCCAACATATGCGAAGTTCTAAATCAGTAGAAGAAGCTTGTTCTATGACCCATGTTGCGGCAGAAAATAGCATACGTTCAATTGCCATGGAATCAAAAACTGGAGGATCTATTTTGGCAATGTCTACCAATGTTAATGAACTGGGAAACAAAATGTAACGAAGAAAATAAGAAGGAAAAAGCGAAGGGCAAAGTTGTTTGCTCTTTAGCCACAACAAGAATCTGTCTTCCTTTTCATTTATTCCCATATTGAAGCTGGACATTCCATCTAGACTTATCTTCAAGGATGTCCATTGTGCTCCTAAAAACTCCAGATACATACAGTCACGCTTCACTACTGATTCTCTTGAAAATTGTAGATATTTTCTTAGTTCAAGAGGTGTTGGCCATCCTCCAGGCAAAGATAAGCCTACCTTAAAACAGTTATTTGAATCAACGATGTCAATATCAGAAAAGTGAAGCTTCATTAAATAAAAAGCAGCATTTTTTGCTTCAATTTGGTACAGAGAATGCAAATAGATCTGCTCCCAGCTCCTGTACAAACACCAAAAGAGACTTCCCCCTCTAACCAGCAACTGTTGGAACAGTTGAATCCACTGAACAAACTCACGCAACGAAAGAAATATTCCAAAGCATGAGACTTCATTCTTCAAAGAAGCATGCATGTTTGCCATTGAATCAATTAAGTTTGAAATTGGAATACCAGATAATGTTAAAATCCTTTTCAAGTCCTGTGTGCCATTTGCATTCATTTTTTCACTATCTTTGGAGGGAACCAACCAATTTGGTTCCATAAGATATATTTCAATTCCTCTGTTACGCATAGCTCTTGACACTTCACCGTGATTTGGGTTTACTGTAAGGAACAATCGGAATTTGGCATGACCATAAACCACCATTGGTTCCCCATTAACAATTCCACGCTCATTTACAGTAATTGAACCACTTGGCTCTAACAACGAATTAAGCCTGTCAAGCACCTGTATAAACAAATAATACAAATAAAAACAATATTAGGATATGAATCTTATGAAAGCGAGAAAAAAAAGTTTAAAGATTGACATATACATACCGTGGGATTGCAAAGATTTGCATTTTCAAGTGAAACCCATTCGCCACGCTCTAAAGCCCTAATCAAACCACCATTGATCCATTCAAAATGTCCAGCAATTCCCTTCTTGTCCACAGATTTTTCAAAATGTCTGAGACTTTTCATTAACTGTTCAATGTCTACAACTGACCAAGACACAGATACCTCCTTAATTTCACTGACATTTTTTTTCAAGCACTCCAAAATCGTAATCAATAATCCTATTGCCAGATGATTAATTGGCCCATATTCTGTGTTTTTATCAGAAGTTGAACTGAAAACTGGCACAGTACCCTCAGCATTGATACACTTCTGAAATGCTGCCCATCTATCAAGCAAATCTTTCACAACAATTTTACTCCGCTCTGCTGATAAGACTATTGCAGGAGCCCCCAAACATGCTGCACAGAGTTCTTCCAGATACCTCTGACTCTGTAAAATAGTATCATTCCAATGCCGAAAAGCATCGTATTGCTCAAAACAACCAAGCAATTCTGAAGTATCCGTTCCATCAGAAAGATTATATTCATGTAATGTATTTCCAGTTAGTTCAGCAAGCAACCTGATCATCGAAGTTTTACCTGATGAAGATGGGCCAACCAAAATGCACATCCAACCCTGACTCACACACCGAGTCACAGCTTCCATGGAGTTAGCAAGCCCAGGAAGAAGTTGAAGCTTACTATTTATACCCTGACCACAGGAAGCGGTATTACGTGGGAGAGCGGCTTCTCCAACAAACAAAGTCTTGGGGGTAATTTTTATTTTTGAAAAAGCATTTATATATGCACTAGCACCAAAAACATCTTCATAAAGTTTCAGGACTTGTTGACGATCTTCATATGTGCGCATTCTTTGTAAATAAACAATATTGAGAAAACAATCTTCTTTTGAATGGGCTTGAGAACCTGAGAGTGAAATCACCAAGAGAAACAATTGGCATGACCATAACACACGTTCATGAAACATAAGAAGCAAACTGAATCTGCAAATAAAATAATCAAGCACAATATAGGGAAAAGAAGATTTTTCCATTTATAGCAATCTACCGATCTTAAGAGTTAGAAACTATAAACTACTTGTTTGCTTCATAACAGACAACCTTCAATCAGATGGCATGATCTCAATACATCACGCAAGTTGAACTCCCATGGTGATCCAGTTTGTCCATATTTGCATTGAACCATAGTGTCAGCGTGAACTTGTGCATTAAATTCTATTAATTTCGTAAGAAGTGTCCTTGGAATAGATGGATATAAAGCACAGGCTATAAAAAGGAAATCATCTTCATGTAATGCATCCACAAAAACCTGCACTCATTGGACAGTATGTCTTCATCATTACACTTAACCTATATGTCTGTCAAAACCTTATGCTAGCTCAACAATTGTAACACTAACTGATAAAAGCCATCTATGCACATCATCCTGAACCTAAATAGGATGCATACTTCTGAGAAAAGATACTGTGACTAACCTTGGTGAAACGATTAAGAAAAGACTTAGGTAAACCTTTCCTGCCACCTCCTTGATGAGAAGGATTCTGGCATGCAAAAAGTCGAAAGGAAGGTGGACACTTAAAACTTTGTCCCAGCTCTGGGACATACACTTCCCCACGGTGATCCAATATTGCATTCAAACCCTGTTGTTTAATAGAGTAATAAAATCAAATAAAATATAATCCCAAGACCTGAGATCTATTCCTCGCATGAAATGACCATAATTAGCTTAAAAGAAAAGAAAACAACATAGACTACCTCAAGGACAGACTGTGGGGCGAGGTTCAGTTCATCCAGCACAACCCAACTTCCAGCCTTTAATGCCTATTTTCAAACACTAACAAGTTGTGAGTGATTTCTCACCATCTTTGAACAATAGGATCCAAGTATAAGAAATACTGAAACAGCCTCAAACTATTAATAAATTACTATAACATGATAACCTGCAAAAGAATGCCATCAGACCACTGGAACTCAATTCCCTTGGTTCCCTCCACAGGTAAATCAGAACCTAATAGGTCCATAATGTCCGTCTGCGAGGAAGATAATACATTATCAAAGACGATCAACCCACAAAGTGACCAGAAAGACAAAAACTTCCAACATAAGAACACAATTTATGTTGCCATTACTTATTTTTTGTTATACTCTTTTCCATCTTTGCAGCTAACACAATATCAATATAAGAATAGATTTATTGTATCTTATATAGAAAGCGAACAATTTTTCGCTTTCTTGTAACAGTCAGTTGAGTAGAGCTCATAGATTTCAAAAGTTCTAGAATTATCTTTCATGAATTATCTTTCTATTAACTTAAAACTTTTAAATTGATCAGTCAGAAACAAAATCACATTTTTTATTTTCTCACATAAACAAACTAAGAAAACATAACATCCCTTTTTAACTGGATCTTAAAATGAATATACTTGCCTGTTCAGAAAGATTAATTCTCACAAGATTGTGCTGTGAGGAATTCGCAAGCGCAGCAACCAAGCTTGTTTTACCTACTCCTGGACTACCCTCCAACAAGACTGACATGCAATACAGTTTGTTCAACATTTAGCTCCATATTCTCATGAAATCTACTCCTTGTAGATTTGGTTTCAAACCAAAAATCAAACAGGATAAAAGAATGCATCCAATTAGGAAAAGTGAACACAAAATAGTTTGCCTGGTTTATGAAGTTGCATGGCACGCAGTATACGCAAGGCATTCTTGCTGGTCGTTGGTGCTGATAATTCAAAATTGGCCCTTTGATTCACATGGACACCTAAAGAAAGTATCATAATCAGCAAAATAATATGACATTAAGTATATGATTAGGACAGTAGATTTTGTCAACTGGAAATATAATTTTTAAAAACCGATAATATGCACTCCAGCTCTTGTCAAACATAAAGATCAATGTAACATAAAACATGAAGACATACAATTTTCAAAATACAACTAGTTATATATAATCTTAACATATTCTATTGAAAAATTTTATATTGCATGCACAGAAATAAATCATTTTGAACTTGCAAGGAATTGAATATATATATTGATACCTTTGATAATATAGAACGGATGAATACCAAACATATCATCCGACTGATTATTCTCAAGACCACGCTCATTAATAGATTCCAGTAGGTTGCGCGAACCATAATTTTCCCCTTCAAAATGTTTGCAAAAACATGATCCTTCAGCCTGGTAGCCATTATAAGATGCCAACAAATTATTTCCTATTCCAGATAATATGGTTTCTTAAATTTACCTGATAAACAATACAGACACATAGAAGCCATCATTTATGGCAAGTGCATGACCATGATGAGAATGCAAAAGAAATAAATACTGAAAAATGCATCAATAAAGTACATACATGAAGCTGATGCAGCAAAAACTTTAGACATGCATCCTTCAATCCCTCTGCTGTACCATTTGACAGTCCAGAGCCTGCTAACACAACTCATTGGACACATAAGATCCTAAATTTAGTCCCGTAGAATGTAAAGATCTTCAAATACCCAATCACAGAACAACTTCTCCTCCCTAGTGTTATTCTAAGCCTATAAGCCTTCCTAGAGACAAAACAAATAGATTTACAAAAGCATAAACAACGGAGAAATGCACATAAAAGTTCTAGATACATCAGAATATAAGACAAAACATTCAATATGTATTATATATGCATTGATAAACCACAATTACCTTTGGTTACGACCCTTTTTTGCATGTATAAGGAACACTACAAAACAGCTACACAAACCAAGGTTATTAATGGAGTTGTGTGCCATAAACAAAGAGTTAGGGCCTCACTGCATGAAATGTTATAAAAGCCTTCAAGCCTGTTGTGAAGACAGCACATGGTGCAAACGGCCATGACACCACATGTCAATCAAAAGTACCAAATCCTCCTAGATCCCTCCTCTTGAGGTGCAATGGGGTTTGAAAAAGATGAGGAAAGTTGGCAACTTGAATTTTTCTGGACAATTTTCCTTGGGAAGTATCTTGACCTGCTTTGATGATCTCATAGTGAGAGATCTGTGGTGTGTCTGACCCTAGCATCAATGACTTCATCACCTCCTAAAAAGGTGGAACCAGCATTGATCTCTACTAGTTGAATTTGTACTACAATATCTTGTGTATTCCAAAAAGGTGGAAAGTAATTGTGCAAGTAATTTGCATTGAAAATTTGTGTGTTCCAAAATAAGTTAAAGAATAACCTTTTAGGCATTATCTCCAAGAGTCGAGGTAATAGTGTATGGTACTATGGACAATACCAAAATGTACAAATCTTACAATTAAGAACTCCAAACCTTTTTTCTCACCAATCCCGGCCATGTATCTAGTAGTAGACTGCTTCATAAAGGCTTACACAACTGTTAAAAGAACCCAATGAACCTGGCAGCTCTGTCACTTTCCTTTAGAGTTGAAGTCATTATTGGCATTGATAGCTGCATAGGATAACCTACATCAGTGCGTCCCAAGTGCCAACCATAGGAAACCCACACGAATCTAGTATTGAATTGCACTAAGTATCATAAAGGCTTACACAACTCTTGAAAGAACCCAATGAACTTGGCAGCTCCGTCACCTTCTTTAAGAGTTGAAGTCATCATTGGCATTGATAGTAGCATATCATAGCTACATTGATGGGTGCCAAGTGCCCACCATACGAAACCCACACGAATCTAATACAGAGTTGCACTGAGTAGAGTTGTACAGATCTTTATTGTTGCTTAACTGTTTTAAATGAAAAGACTTTTGTCCCAAATGCAATGCTTCCTAAATCCTATGTTCATAAATGATATAAAATCACCCTCTTAACCATATCCATCAATTCATTAGTTTGCGAATGGAACACTGACAAAATTGTCCACTTCTTATCCATCATGAATAAATGTGCTTTCCAGAAATTTAAGAATACTGTGTCCTAACCAGATGCAATGGTAACGAGTAATCCAAAGTGACCATACATTCTAAAAGTACAATTGAACTAATTTAAACCAAGGATATTCCTTTTACATGGTGTCAAAACCAAAGTTCCATGACTCGGACCCGCCCATGACTCGGCAAGGACTACTCGGCCCGCGACTCGCCTATGACTCGGCAACGACTCGGCAATGACTCGGCAAAATGAAAAACAAAGAGTTTTTAGGATTTAATTCTTGTTTCAGGCACCCATTATTGAGTAAAGCTTAAAAACACTATAACATCATCAAATAGAAGCTAATATGATCACATACATAAACATACATCCATCGCATAAGTACAAACGTAAATTATAGCTGAAGGAAATAGAAAACATAGATATGCAAAATTATAAATAGTGTCAAATGTATATAAAATCCATATATAGAACTAGAAACAATTAAAATGAACAATAGAAATTGCTGTTCCAGATATCAGAATTACAAATATGTAAATACTTATTTTTCTAACCTTCAACATGACACCAAGATACTTGCAATAATGAATGCCAAAGATGCTAGATAGAGTTTAAAGTTGAACAGTACTTGAAACAAGTTATTAGAACCTCCAAATCTCTTGTTGCAACAGACTAATCACACAAATTTTCACTTGAACAGCAATATCCTTAAAAATGCCGAATAAGAATGATCACAAAAATTCAAGAAATGGTAGAGTCCAAT
>MU227556.1:724619-748959 GCA_018584345.1 Thuja plicata | reverse complement strand
CTACAACCTTTGGCAACATCCTCCTCGCATATGTGAAATATGAAAGCTCCGGAACAACATATGGACACCCAACATTAATGGCGGTGGAATTAAAAATGGGAGATGTTTATCGAAATAGCACAAAGTTTATTTTACCAAAAGACATTAGCTCTTCAATGAGAGAAGAAAAACCTACATCGATAAGGTAATGTATCCATGGAACACGGGAGGACAGAGAAAAGCAAAAATGTCTCACCGAAAATTGGAGTTACATCGAAAAATATATGCATCAACGTAACATTGAAAATTGTTTCATTGAAATGAAGGTATATAACCGAAATCCACATTGGCGGCATTTTCCCCTCAAAGAAATCTCATGTCATGAAATTGGGATGGGTGTCGGATGTGCACGATTTGGATTCTATAAAAATGAATTACAAAATCATTGCAATTGATTTGCGCAAAACTAGAGTCCACAACCTTTGCTAGCCTCTCCCAGCATACGGGTAACCAAAGATTAAAATATCGCAGATATATCGGTTATAACTTCACTTATCGTGATAAGTTATCTGCAGCAAGAAATTCTATAACTTTCACGCCGATACTTATCGCAGAGAAGTTTTAAAAATATCGCAAATATTTTATGAAATATCGGTGATAATTTCCATACTTATCACGATATTTCCCAAACTTATCGGTCGTAGTCTGATATAGACAGTGACAGCCCGAAAAAGGGCAAAACATTGTTTTTATTACAAAAACGAATTTGGAGAAAGGGTTTGGACGAGAAAGGCCATTTACAACATTCTAGAGCGATTTCTTATGTATTTGAAGCAGATTCGAAGAGATTTTTCAAGCAAATTTGAAATCACAGGTAAGTTTTCAAAATTCTTTTCTTTTTTTTTTAAATCACTTTTTCTTGTCTTAGTTGCATCTAAGTTTATACAAACTCTATAATACCATTTCTAATGTACTCTAACTCGTTTTAGAGCGTAATGAACTGGGTCTAACACCATTTTTTAGCAAATTTTGCAAAAAATTTCACAGTTTTCCAAGGCGGCTCTAATGCTAGATGGCTTAGTTTCAATTAGGTTGCACATCGATGCAACATAGTTGGAGAACTTCTGAGGTCTCCTACTCTCCCTGAAAGTGCCTTGAGGAGCTGCAAATCTTTCAACTTCCTAAATTGTGTTCCTTACCCAAAGTGGTATTTTCTTGCATACTATAATATCTCTCGGTCCATCTGTGGAATCCATAGGCACAATGCTATCTGTAGGTTTTGAAAGTCCTATAGACTCCCTCTGAAACTCAACACCATGATATCCATATCTTGATTATCCTTAGTTTCTTCTTCTATTAAAGGACCTCTAGATTTCTTTAAAGCAACATTCTCTTCAAAAATAACATCTCTAATTACCTCAATGTATTTCCGTCCTGGAATGCAAATTCTGAAAGCTTTGCAGTTTTCACTGTAACCTACAAGTATACCTTTCTTACCTGAAGGCTCCAATTTGGTTCTCTTTTCTTTGGGGATGTGAATGTAGACAAGACTTTTGAAGATTCTTAAATTGTTGATGTCTGGTTTAGTTCCAGTGAAGGCTTTGTCCAGAGTCATGTCTTTCAAAACACTATGTGGACACCTGTTATGAATGTAAACAGCAGTCCTAGCTGCATCAGCCCATAGAAACATCTGTAGATGTTGATTGTGAAGCATTGCCTTTGCTGCCTCAATTATGGACCCAAAAAATCAAGAAAACTACCTGAGTTGTACTCACCTCCATTGTCAGATCTAAGAATTTTAATTCTTTTTCTAGATAGATTTTCGGCTAAGGATTTGAACTCTTTGAATCTATTTAAGACTTCATTAGATTCTTTTGACCTTAAGAAATGAATCCATGTCTTCATAGAAAAGTCATCTATAAAGATTAAATAATACAAAAATCCACTAGGTGGTGCAACAGACATTGGACAACGTTCTAGGGCGACTTCTTGTGTATTTGAAGCAGATTCGAAGAGATTTTTCAAGCAAATTTGAATTCACAGGTAAGTTTTCAAAATTCTTTTCTTTTTTTTTAAATCATTTTTTCTTGTCTTAGTTGCATCTAAGTTTATACAAACTCTATAATACCATTTCCAATATACTCTAACTCGTTTTAGAGCGTAATGAACAAGGTCTAACACCATTTTTTAGCAGATTTGCAAAAAATTTCACAGTTTTCCAAGGCAGCTCTAATGCTAGATGGCTCAGTTTCAATAAGGTTGCACATCGATGCAACATAGTTGGAGAACTTCTGAGGTCTCTTGCTTTCCCTGAAAGTGCCTTGAGGAGCTGCAAATCTTTCAGCTTGCTAAATTGTGTTCCTTACCCAAAGTGGTATTTTCTTGCATACTATAATATCTCTCGGTCCATCTGTGGAATCCATAGGCACAATGCTATCTGTAGGTTTTGAAAGTCCTATAGACTCCCTCTGAAACTCAACACCATGATAAATATACATATCTTGATGATCCTTAGTTTCTTCTTCTATTAAAGGACCTCTAGATTTCTTTAAAGCAACATTCTCTTCAAAAATAACATCTCTACTTACCTCAATGTATTTCTGTCGTGGAATGCAAATTCTGAAAGCTTTGCAGTTTTCACTGTAACCTACAAGTATACCTTTCTTACCTGAAGGCTCCAATTTGGTTC
Organism: Thuja plicata; assembly: GCA_018584345.1. NCBI lineage: Eukaryota > Viridiplantae > Streptophyta > Pinopsida > Cupressales > Cupressaceae > Thuja > Thuja plicata. The sequence continues at coordinate 746,291 of MU227556.1, read as the reverse complement.
TCTTTTCTTTGGGGATGTGAATGTAGACAGGACTTCCGAAGATTCTTAAATTGTTGATGTCTGGTTTAGTTCCAGTGAAGGCTTCGTCCAGAGTCATGTCTTTCAAAACACTATGTGGACACCTGTTCTGAATGTAAACAGCAGTCCTAGCTGCGTCAACCCATAGAAACATCTGTAGATCTTGATCGTGAAGCATTGCATTTGCTGCCTCAATTATGGACCAAAAAAATCATGAAAACTACCTGAGGTGTACTCACCTCCATTATCAGATCTAAGAATTTTATTTCTTTTTCCAGATAGATTTTCGCCTAAGGATTTGAACTCTTTGAATCTATTTAAGACTTCATCAGATTCTTTTGACCGTAAGAAATAAATCCATGTCTTCCAAGAAAAGTCATCTATAAAGCTTACATAATACAAAAATCCACTAGGTGATGCAACAGACATTGGACCACATAAATTTGAATGCACAAGAGCTAGTTTCTCATTAGATCTAGATTCACTTTTCAGAAAAGAACTTTTAGTATTTTTACCTATACACATCCTTTACATATATCATTATGATCATGACTGAGTTTAGGCATACCTTTGACCATTTTCTTGAGAATAGGAAGAGCTCGAAAATGAAGATTTCCAAGTCTTCTATGCCATAGATCACTAGACTCACATGATGCATGAATTAGAGCTTGAAATGGTTTAGCTGAAAGCTTATGGAGACTTTCAAACCTGTTACCAATTACCCAAGATGATTTGATGCTGGAATTCTTAGCCCATGCAAGCACCCTTCCTTCTGAAAGTGCAATTTGATAACCTTTATCTTCTAGGGCAGATATAGAGATTAGATTCCTTTCAATCCCGGTACAAATAAAACATTAGATAGCTATAAGCAAATTCCAGAATCTAAATTAAGGGATGTGTTACCCAAACCTCTTACAAAATATCAAGCATCATCACCTATGACAACATGAAGGTTAGATTCCTTTTCAATCAGATCTAACAGTTTATCTCTATAACCAGTGATATGTTTAGAAGCACCACTATCTATCAACCAAGTATCACTATCAGAAGGAATATTACAAGACAAAGCAGAAATAAATAGAAAATCTTCCTTGTCTTCTTTGTTGGCAACTTCATTTAGATTTGCCTCTTGCTGTTTGGGCTGAGATTGACACAAGTATCACTATCAGAAGGAATATTACAAGATAAAGCAGAAATAAATAGAAAATCTTCCTTGTCTTCTTTGTTGGCAACTTCATTTAGATTTGCCTCTTGCTGTTTGGGCTGAGATTGACATTCCTTGGCATAGTGACCAAACTGGTCACATCTAAAGCATTGGATATGTGACAGATCTTTTGGCTTCTTCCTTGAGCTGCTAGCATCGTGAGATCTGAAATTGTTGTTCCTCTTGAAGTTATTCTTCTTCCAATGACCACATTTCTTCTTGACTGATTGGGCAGCAAGGACTTGATTTTCTTCACCATGAGAAGTCTTGATTCCTCTTGTTGCAAGCCTAGATTCCTCTTGAATACACTCAGCACAAAGACGATCAAATGAAGGAAGTGTTACTCTCTGCTTAGACCTTGAATAAATGGCTCCGAAGTGTGAGGAAGGCCATTTAAAGCAAGCATAACAAGATCCTTATTCACAACTTCACCATCAATAGCATTGAGCTGGTCTTTCAATTTTGAAATCTTCATGAAGAATGCCATGACCGAATCTCCTTTACCCATCTTGACTTGGAGCAATTGTCTTCTTAATGCAAGTGCCCTGATCATGTTGTTGATCTCATACATTCCTTCTAGATGTTTGAACATTTACATTGCTGAAGACATCTTGGAGATGATAAGAACAAGGTGGTCTTTCATGGAATCAATTAGGACCTTCTTAGCTTTAAGAGCATTCTTCTTGAACTGGCGTTGCTCATCCTGATCTATAGGTTCAACTTGTTCTTTCCCTTGCACAAACTCAAGCAAATCATTTTCCACAAGTGCAAAGAGTACATGCACTTTCCAAGAAGTAAAGTTCAGAGCTCCTTCCAGCTTGTCTTCTACTTTTAAATCACCATCTTGTCACAAGAAAGAAAGAACAGAAGTCTAAAAGGATATGGTTAGATCTGATCACTTGTTAGTGCGAACCTAGCCCTGATACCATGATAAATTTTAGTGATCAGATCTATTAAATTTAATTAAACAAATATCATAACAAAATGACACAAGGGATACCCTGGAAAAACCTCCCTCTTGGAGGAAAAACCCAGCAACTTAATTAGATTATTTATTAATGATTGTAAAACAACAATTGCAGACCTCAATTATGGAGTAAGGATTTACTGAGGATCACTGATCAACGAAGCAAATCCAAAATCATTGATCACTGTAGCTGAGATGTAGATATAAGATTAGATCACTGTCAAATTGCATTTGCCCAGGTAGATTAATCTGATTGCATACACAATAAATCAATATCACTGCTATTCCAAGAGATCGCAACATGTATAACTCAATGTCGCTGCCAAAGTAATCGCTAGATATGGAACTGAAGATCATTGGGTATGAATGCTTGATTTTGCTCAATGTGGATGCTTAGTATAATTCGTTGGATACTCAATACAGATCACTAGAGATAATTACTTGATTGGAGTTTGCAGTCGCTAATATCTTTGTTGATCAGGGAGCAGATCACCAAACTTGTACATGAATGTGTGTATTACAATTGAGAGCCAATTTTCAATATATACCATTTAATGTAGTAGTTTGTTGGCCCATTCAATTTCTTGGTGCCAATTACATTGGTGTTTAAAATACACGTTTTGGGCCCAGCCCAATATGTAAATAGAATTGAGTCAAATACGATAATTATGGGCCCAACCTGATGGTTTATGTTATTTTTAATTTTCAATTAAAATCAATATAGCTAGAATCCAATCTAGCTACTAAAATCAACAACAATGTGGCGGGGTACTTCCTCAGCCCTCGTTTTCGCTTCTATCCATCCTGCTCGGATCCCAGTGGAGAAGTCATGGAGGGCCTCATTGAATGCATGCAGAGGATGGTACCCGATGTTCAGGTGAGAGACCTCATTGTGGAGAGAGAGAGAGAGAGAGAGAGAGAGAGAGCAAATTGGAAGTGTACCATAATGCAACAGGCAAGCTATTCTCTTGGACTATGTAGGTAACTATGGAAACACAAACACGGCATATCCAACTGCAGAAAAGGTGGTCAAGTTTTGTAGAATCCTCATCCTGCGCTAGATTGGAAGTTTTGGGACAGTCTATTGATATCCCTCGACGTGTGGAAGAAGATTTTTAACCAGATGTTGGAAATGCCCTTGTACACACACGAAATATGGAATCATATGCGGTGACACAATCAGCGCATGAACTAAAACAATGATGACATGGACAGGAGTCCTTGAGCAGTAAATGAGCGTTTATAGTTCGGAGAGATCCTGGTAGATGTGCATGGAAAATATGTGAGCAATACAATCAGTGAAATGCCAAAATTGCAGGATATGGAGCAAATAAATTTGGTCAAAAGTTTTTAGAAACTTTCAAGCAAACGCAATGTGCAGGAGCAAAGATTTAATTCCACAACTTGCATCAGCATCCTCTTGCTCGTGGCACGATGGGAGCTTTGAGAAAGTATGAGATGTGCAGAAACAAAGACACGGCACATGAACTGTCTGAAGGGAGTACCTCAGAGATGTTTTCTCATGAACGTAATGATTGCAGGTACCATTTCAAAATGAATATTGGCAGAATTCCTCAAAGATGTGCCTTGTAATGGCACCCCTTGTTCTGCGAAATTTGTACCCTTTCAGCTCACAGGAATTTTATCAAACTGTTTGCTTGCATTCAGAATATTGAAGTTCTGGTCTGTTTGTTTATGTTTCTAGTTTCTTGAAAATGTAGAAGGCAATGACAATGAAATATAACACCAAACACCAATTTTCAACTAGACTACTTAACAGCAGTAATATAGAACCAATATAATGTTTATTCAAATATCATAGCACTGGAAAATATCAGCACGTTTACTCTTATTAATTTCAGCAAGAACAAGTCACAATATTAGCATACCAACAATGTCATTGATGTCTCCTATCAGCATGTGCTGTTAGAATCACAGGTAAGTCTCCAGATCACATACATACACAGTCAATAAGCCTTCTAAACCCAGCTGCAGCCTCTGTATGAAGTTTCCTGAACTTGAATGGATTGGTAGTGCTAGTATGACACTAGAACAGTGATAGGTAAGTCCGTTCAGCACTTGCAGAAGCTAACAACTTAAGAACAATGCCCAGATCTACATTACCAGGTGCTTTCAGAAACAAACAGTCTGCTATAGGTGAATATCTGATTAGTAAGGCTTAATTAGCACTTGCATTTATCTGTCCAAACTTGTACGACCCTTTTAGTAGTCATATATATATTCAGCAAATGCATTTCCAGACTTCCATGAAGTCAGCCAGCATATATTCATTAGCAAATAACCATAACATTTGTTCTCTAGCTTCTAATCCTCCAAATCCAACCCTCGGTAGATGAATATCTCTTTCAATAGAAGCAATTAGCACAAACCAAATGATATTAACTTGAAGCTCAACTCAGATCCCGAGACTGTATCTGACAACAGCGTCAAGATTGTAAGCAAAGAGGGGTTTTGTCCTCAAAGACCTTGGGAGAAAAAATCTCCAAAGTTCACCAATTTCATCAATTAACCAAGCATGCTGAAAAGAGAGCACTTCAATCCTTTATATACACTTTTCACAATAGCTCTCACACTTATTTCGACAATGTGGGATAAAAAACATAACATTGCTATTTTTCCCTCTTATTTTCTCGCGGCTCCTAATTTTCCGCAAGTGCTTTTTTCCTTAAATATTTCCTTTCTACCTTTTATGTCTCCAATGTGTTATAAAATGAAGGGGAGCCATTTAATTTAAATATTTCCAACAAACTATAGAGATTGCATTAATAAAGTTAAATAATTAAATTTAACTTTATAAAATAACTTTATTAATGCACGATAAATCATATCAATGATAAATAATTGTTCTTGTTGACATTAAACAATTATCATCGACATGCCACTGCAACTAGAGGTCGAAACATGCCCATAATGACTTACTATATATAGTAAGTGTGCCCAAAACTGCATCAGATCACCTTGGAATGAACTGCAAGCACGATAAATCATATCAATGATAAATAATTGTTCTTGTTGACATTAAACAATTATCATCGACATGCCACTGCAACTAGAGGTCCAAACATGCCCATAATGACTTACTATATATAGTAAGTGTGCCCAAAACTACCTCAGATCACCTTGGAATGAACTGCAACCAAAACTGCTAGGCCAAAAGACCTTGAAGTCCCTCTTATGTCCTGGTTAGCCTACGGGACCATGGGAAAATAGGCTAACGACAATCTGTGTTGTGAATACTAGAAAGGGGACATTGCGCGCCTTCTCATGGAATCGATGATCATAGAATGTGTATAAAATGCAATCTTTCTGATTTGACGGTACAAATCCCAATATATAGCATGTATGGATACATACCAAAGACGTTGCAATTTATGGCCCTCGCTAGAAATGTTCATGCGAAAAGGGACGGAATGTTTTAAAGGAATGTGATCTTATAGCTACAAGATACACAAAATACAAAAGCTTGGACAAGGAAATCATATCTATGCTTTCAAGAAGCGTCAACCGAATAATTTTTCTTATATTGCTGAGGTTTTCTACAGTGTATTGCTACGACTTTAGTGATGTTGCGATGATAGAATTGTTGAAGACCATCAATAGAGAAGACACTTGTAATTCAGAACCGGAGAATTCTTTTGGCATGAATGGTTTGAAAGGAAACAAGTAATGTACCTTGTGTCGGGACAATTCTTGCAAATGATCAAGGGCTTGCGTTTTTATACATAGTATATCATATACATGAAGGAGCCAACATCCATCAGAGCCAAGCCAATGGACATTTTTGTCAAGTCAGATTTTGGGGTCTCCCCTAATCATTATTACTGGACGGACCAATTATAGCATGGGGCCCATTCTCTTTGGCCAAAGAGGGAAATTTTTTTACTGAGCAAATGTTTTGTTTATTTTATAATAAGACAATTGTCGATGAAACGCTCAAGGATGATGAGAGACAAAAAAGTTTCGTCGAAATGCATACTTTTATCAAAAATAATATTTCGAGGAAGTAGATCAATTTCTTCGAAATACAATTTTGAGAAAAACCATAAAAAATCACCGTAATACGCGGGAAGTGGAAAGTCTTCACGGTTTTGCTAGCTCACTCACGACATGTGCAAAGTTGAATCTTTGAAACAAATCATATACTAGTTGTTTAATGGGGAAGGCTAGATGAAGGAAAAGAATAAATAAAAATATCAAGAATTAATGATGTGAATTCAAAACTGAGAAGACAGAGTACTTTACAAAGTTGAGGATGCCCAAAAAGATAAAATATTACAGAATAGGCATAAGAAAAGCCTAAAGTTTTAATACCTTTGCGTTAACATGCATCGAAATAATATGCAAATTTGCCAGTGAAAACAAAGTAAATCACTTTTACCCTAAAGTAAAAGTCATATTACAAAGGATGAGAAATTACAAAGGATGAGAAATTACAAAGGACGAGAAATTTGTTTCAGAATTATTATCAGTAAAATATTGTAGGAAGAAGGGCGTGACTATGATTCAATTGCACGGAATATTTTGGGGTTTTTTGATGAAAAAAGACTTGTACAATGGAAATAATAAAGTGAATACTGGAATTAAATATCATGTGGGGAATTTATTAACAAAGAAGGCAGGTGCTTATAAGAATAAAATGAGGAATCTATTAAAGGAAGACTAATACGTGTGCACTCTCATCAAGCACGCTTGATGCAACGAAAATTGAAAAATGTTTAGAAGTTGGAGATAATATTTTTTTATTAATAAAGCATATAATTATTTCATCTCTTTAGTATTAGGGCAAATAATTAAATCAATAAATTTTCTAATTAAAAGTCACAACGGTCTGAAGCTTTTGTTGCCCTTTCGTTTCTATAAAAAAGGAATCAAGACCGAGTAAAAAAGGGGGAGAGAATCACATTGTAATATATTTTATATCAATTAATAAAAGACATTCAGTATTTTTCTTTTCACGATCAGTTCTCTGTGATTATCATTTAAGGTAAAAGATTGCTATCTTAAATCCACTTATGAAGAAATTGCATGTCGTCATAGCAGCTTGAACATCAAGATACATTTGAGAAGAAATCATCTATTTGTTTCTTGTCTAATTGGTCTTTCACGGGAAAGTTAAAACTTCCGAACTGAAGGATAAGCACTAGGACCAGTCAGTATCATGGGCTGCCTCGAAGTGACTCTGGATGAGGATGGTTGCTACCATAAAGAGCCCATCGTGGGTCTCACAGATCTGCACTAAGTGGTGGGCCCAAGCCGGCGCTTGATACCGTACGCTGAATGGATGAATCCCAGTGAAGAAGGAAGTAATAAGCTGACACTGGAGGCATCTTCGGATGCTGGTGCTGAAGTGTGTGGTCCCGAAACCTAAGGGCTTCATGAAAGTAAAGGGCAAGGCATCTTTGGTCTGTATATCTAAAGAAGGTTGAGAGCGACCGCACCTCCCTAAAGAGGCAGTAGAACCTCCCCTTGATCTCGTAAGTATAGAGGATAGCGAAAGATGAAGTGCTCCTCAGACTCCACCTCCCCAATTCTGCAAAGCTGATAAATCATGTGCACTATATCAATATGATGTTCGGTCTTGCAACGAAGCCGATGCGAACCCACTTTGAAGGAGCCAAGGGGGATCCTGGGGGAATGTGGCCAGTGGTGGGATAAGTAGGAAGGGCAAACAATGAGTTTGTCCTTCAGATCCAAAAAAATCTCTGCATAAAAGGCCATCTTAAGGCGAACGCCCCCGTGGGGATTAACCCAAATAGTATGAATGAACTGCTTGCAAATGTCATCTATGATGCACCTATTCTGCTCCTGGCAAGGGGGAAGAAGATTGGGGGGGGGGGGGGGCATCGAGAGAGTACTGGAAGGGAGGGAGGCAATCCATAGTAATCCCAATAGACCCAAGAAAGGCCGAAGTCTCAGCAAACCATCCACGAGCCCGACCAGAGGAGTCAATAGAAGCAACGATAGACTTTGAAGAACAGTAGGTAACATAGGGTATTAAAACCAAATGAACTGTAATTTTCTCTGCAATAATAATAATAATAAACTACTACAGAACTAATAGTATGAATGAACTGCTTGCAAATGTCATCTATGATGCACCTATTCTGNGCATCGAGAGAGTCCTGGAAGGGAGGGAGGCAATCCATAGTAATCCCAATAGACCCAAGAAAGGCCAAAGTCTCAGCAAACCATCCACAAGCCAGACTAGAGGAGTCAATAGAAGCAGCGATAGACTTTGAAGAACAGTAGGTAACATAGGGTATTAAAACCAAATGAACTGTAATTTTCTCTGCAATAATAATAATAATAAACTACTGTAGAACTAATAATGGAATTGACACTCCTAATTAGTAAGAAAAAAGGTCCCCATCTCCACCTTGCTGCTTCTTTTTTTAATATGTTTGGGGACCAGTCTCAACATCAAAGGGAATGTCAAGGGATCCTACGGCCTTCCTTTCAACTACTCCAAGGGTGGCCTGGTAGAGATTTTTCCAAGGCAAAAATTTCATGCAAGGCCTTTGTAGTATTCATTGTATATAGCTAGAAGTCTCCCGCTATAAGAGAGATTATTACCAAGCCATTGTGCCTATGGAGAAAATCATAGAACATGTGAAATTTTAAATGCTTAAGGGCCTCCCCAACATCCCCTTACTGCCTTTGTAGTATTCATTGTATATAGGTAGAAGTCTCCTGCTATAAGAGAGATTATTACCAAGCCATTGTGCCTAAGGAGAAAATCATCGAACATGTGAAATTTTAAATGCTTAAGAGCCTCCCCTTACTATTTCAAAGAAGGATATATATAAAAAAAATTAAGGATTATTCACAGTGTAAATTGTGAAAACAATATGCATATAGTAAGGAATTGTTAGGTGAGTGCAAGCAAGGATGCATTCAAAAGAGGAATTTTTGAATGGAGGTGTTATTTAATTTTGTACATTGTGCGAGTTCTTCAATGCAGGAATGTTATTTAATTTTGTACGATTTAGCGTGGGTAAGTGTGGGAGTTGTCACGCACACGTGTTAGATCATCTTATCACTACATAGTCCTCACAAATACACTTGAAATTTCCTTGGAACTGGAAATTTATGTCCTTGTTGTGGCTATCATTCAGCCATGTACTATGTATAATTTTTCAATCAATAAACATACAATTATAGGCATCAATATGAGATGCCATCTTATATATAGTTGTATTCACAAATAAGCATCGTATCAAACATCACAACATTTTAAAAAATAATTTGGATCATCATCACATCATAAATAACAGCATTTCAAAAATAAAATTAAAAAAGAAAAGAAGGGGAATCTATCAAACAAATGATGAGGTTGACCTTCAATATGGTCCCTAAAAATTTTCAATTATCATTAAGAAATTGAGACCACGAGTCACTAATTCATTACATTGCTGTATCTGTGATGTACATCCTGCTCTACACAAGATAGAGAAGCATCCATAATATGACACAAAGACTTCACAGTGAGAAAAGATATATAGTCATTATGATTTAAAAAATTACATAGCCACAAACATGACAAAAAAATTAAAACTAATAGTCGTGCTATAAACAAAAATAAAACCCCAAAATAAAGAATCAAAGAAATGAAAACTGTACAGTTGGAACAAAGAGAAAAACGAGATCAGTTAAGTAACTGTAAAATAATATATAACTTAAAGTAGAAATGCAAACATGATAGCAGGATGTTATTCAATTTAAGAATGCATTTTTTGAGTAAGGAGATTACCTAAGCTCAATCCATCTAGAAGAACAAGATACGCCCCATGTACAAATGCAGCATCAGCGCCAATATATTTCTCCGTGGTGTTCACAAATGTTATCCATGACAAAAGGTCCCTTACTGTAAGCACTCTGCCAACCTCCTTGTCATGAAACCACTTCATGGTTACCATCATTCAAAATAATTATCAGTATCTCAAAACTGTGTCACACCCCACTTGCCATGAAAAAGATATTGTTGCTTGAATACACAAACAATATTCCAAACACACGAAAAATTGATATAGACCTTATTTCAGACTAACATGAGCAAACAAACATACTTTCCAGAAACTAAGGAGAGGATCTGCAAGACGCAAAAGCTCAGGTTTTGAAAATCTGTAAATGAGGAAAACAGTGGAGATTTTTTTAGCTATAAGCAGCAAAGAATGTGTTCTAAAACTGCCCTTGACAATAACTGAAAGTTAAGTTTACCACAATCAGGGATTTTAACAACCTGTTGACAGTAATGTTTCTCAAGTCATCCAACTCAGTAATGGCAGGCACCCATATCTCGGTAAATCGATTCCGCAATGCAGGAGACAGTTCTTTCTTTCCAAAATCCCCACCTGGGTTCATAGTAGCCATAAGGAAGAACTGTGGGTGTGCAATCAATTCCTCTAAACAAGGACCTCCCTTCTCAGCAAGTACCTGAGAATAATTCACTGGTATGAGTTCTAGATTAAATCCATCTTTATAAATACATAATATATTCAAGTGGTTTTATAGTCAATGAAAAAACAATGAAAAGCCTGCAAATCTTCCAAAACATAATAATAAAGTCAATTCATTAGCCCTATCCGATGATCTTTTGCAAGTCTTTCGAGAAAAATGAAAAAACAATAGAAACGGTATTCGTCATGAAGGTTTTTGTCACCCCAAACCCCCACAAGAGCCGTACTTCTCAATCCCATTGGATCTTCACTCCCAATCTCCACTATTTATTGGAATCCCTTGTAACATAAGAAGCTCGTTACAATGAGAAGGTGACAACAAATACAGATATAACTCTTGAAAATAGACATTTCTATTGCACAACTTGCAATAAAATCTCTTTAAATGAGACAACTTCTACATACGATATGGCTAGTGGAAGTGGGACTGTTACTCACTTAGGGGTTGATCTCTTTTTTTGGTCTATGATATGTAGTAAACTCTAATTTTGATTTATATATGATGGAAATCGGTAATATGTTCTACAAATTTCGTATACTTTTAATAATAGTGTTTTTTAAGAATACTTCTGTATGTTCAATAAATTTGCTGAATTTTTTCATAAGTTTTTGCCCAGCACAAGGTTTTAAATATTTTGAATCTGCAGAGCATTTGTTAAGTCTGAGTTTTACAATTATGGTTTTACTTCCCCTTGACCTTCTAACACCATCATTAGTTGTATCTTACCATTGTGTTCCATGTTAGAGTACCCCTAAAATGATCGCTTCTTCTTCCTTTCCTTGGGCTTTCTCTAGCTTGTTTTTGCCACCATTTCCTCCTTTGTATCTTAACTTGCTTTCTTTTAAAACTTTCCTTTCCCCATGGAATGTTAATCTTTCCCTCAACCCCCTCCCCACCATTTTGAGTGACCAATTCCCCTCTTGTTCTATACACTAGCACCACTACCTCCTATTTTGAGTGACCATTTTGAATTTAGGTAGTTTTATTTAATCCCCCATATAAGTTTAATATTTCTCTAAAACCTTCAAAAGAAATTGAATTCCCCTTTTATTTTAATTTAGAATTTTTGAATTTTTATATCAACTTAATTTTCATTTTAAGATTGTTAACTTTTTTAATTCATATTCAATTGTTATTTTTCCAACCCTGTGATACCACAACTAACCTTCACATTGGCATATATGGGTTTACAACTTTACATATTTAACCTAAGTAGACGACCCTGATTCTGGTTCAGATTCGGATTCAAGATTTGGCAAAAAACAAATTGGGTCGGATCTTGATTCCACGGGTATATATATAATTATATACTTTTTCAGTATATATATATATATATATATAGATTCCATACATGTAACATGTCAATGCTCATTCATCATTAGTTCAAAACTTCAAACTTCAAACATATAATGATAATAATAAGAAGTTAAAAGCGTGATTCTCATAAAATGATGAATCCATAATTGCCAATATATGATTATATCATATTCCTACTTTGCAAAAGTCTCAAAATGTCATTACATGATGAAAGCAAAAATGGTGAAAAATGCTTGAGAGAGGAATGAATGACCATCAAATGACCAAATGTAAGCTATACTGGTCGAATTAGGATTTAGAGGCTTTTTAGTTTTAAAAAAGAATAAAAAATTGGCGTGTATGGCCCGTTTTTGGGCACCCACATGCTCGGATTTCGGCAGGATTCCGGACTGGAATCTAGATTCTCTGTGGATTCCACTCTGGAATCCTGCCAGAATCCAGGCAGAATCCAAGCAGAATCAGTATCTGGATCATACCAAAATTAGGATCCGAGGCATATCAAAGGGATCTGGTAACATAGTTATTAAAATTTTAACCAATATGACAATACTCCTTTTTCATTGTTTCCATCCTAATGATGGACAATGGAGTGCAAACCAAAACGTTTTTAAAAAATTGAATAGAATTTTTTCCCAAAAGCTTAAACATTGAATCTTTTCGACTTTGAAAACTTGATGTTTATTACTTTAAACGAAGTTACTAAAATTATTGTAGCTTGGATTTTGTCCACGAGCTGATTTTCGCTAACCAAGACCAAGCTCCCAAAATATTGAGTTGTACAAAGGAACAAATTATATTAATGTTCATTAGACTAAAGTAAGATAATCACACACTAAGTGCATCTAGCTACAAAGGATTTAAAAATAAAACTTGAAAGCAATGAAGGCCTTCTATTTCATGTGAAGAATATCAAAACTAAAGTCCGGCAAACTAAAGATTGGAGCTGAAAACTAGTATTGTCTCATTGTTGGACCGTTTCTTGAAAAGAAAGAATAAAAATCAATTGCATAATCATCCGCAACAACAAGGGTCCAAGTGATCTTAAGCAAGGTCAACAAAGATGCATACCAAGATCAACCCTACAAGATCACACTAAAGATTAGGAGAATAATGAGGCTAAAGTATCATGGAGTGTGCATACAAGCATGGAATAAGAAGAGTGGTATAATTGATCTTAAAGAGTGTTCAAAGAACATGCATGCCCTCTTCATTAGCAAGGTAAATGATACAAGGATTTGATATGCTTTAAATATGATTGCTCGAATGGTATGGTACATGAACCAAAATGATTCAACCACAAAACATTATTTTAACAATACATGTTATAATAATTATTTGAAAACCCTGCCCAACCTTTGTCTTGCTTTATATAAATAACTTTTGAAGAACTTGATGAAAATAAAGAGGGGAAAGCATGAACTTTGATATAGCTCAATACTACTCGTAGTAACAATTCACTTCACACATACCTTGTTAAGTGTAAATGGGAAGATTAACTAGGAAGAAGATAAAGCAGCCGGACAGCATATAACAAACCATCTCAAATCATTTGAAGAGGGACCTGTTGTGACCTTTTCACACATTGCCCCATTGCAAACAAGGGCCCCCTCTTTTCGCTGAATAAGACAAGTCTTTTTGCAGTCAATGTCGTCTCTCGACCCTTGAAATACATTGACAATTTATGCTAAGTTTGGACCAATGGCTCTGGAAGGCTCTGGAATTGGAAGTTTTGTGATTAAGAGATAATGGAATTTGGCCAAGTATGGAAAAATCCTTCTCCATGCTCCATTTCCACCCAGAGGGGGAATCCCTAGAGTAAGGAATTTCTCCAAAATTCCAAATTCCTCCTCTGTCCTAATATGCGCGAAGTTGGAGAGAACAAGGAAAGATCATAAAATGGCTAAGTATAAGAAAATTCCTTGACTCCTCAAATGTGCCCAAAGAAAAAGAGCATGAAAACGTTCAAGAAAGGGCCAAAAATGTTCAAAAAAGGGCTAAGTGTTGGGAAATTCCTCCACCATGTCTAATATGCGCTCCTGAGAGAAAAATCACAGTGATGAGAAATTGAGGACTTGAAGGATAATCCTTCCACTTGTCTCATATGCGCCCAAGGTGGAGAAATGACATGAGACTTAGAATTTAATGTCTAAGGTGATATTTTGATGAAATATGGCATCTTGACAAGTTATAGGATGAAAGACATCAGTGCAAGAAAGATCCGGGATGAAGAAATCCACTCTAAGGAAGTACAAGGACAACATCAGATATCTAGTTCAAGGCGTTCAAATTCCAAACATTCAAATTTCAGAATTCCAATTCCAGACAATCCAATTCAAGGAGAATAAGTTTAGGACCTCAAGATTCAAAACAGTGCACTACAAGTACAAATAGGAAGAATTCAACATCTTGAATTACCTCCATCAAAAGTTAGAAAGTTCAAGTGTGAAAGATTTCAAGAATGACACGATTGACGACAAGAGAGTCCAATCCATTTCAAGAAGGTGAAATCCCTAGCAAGTACATGGAAGAAAGAAAATGATCAAGGAGATATAGTTTCAGAAAAGTTAAGGAAAGTTCGAACCTTGGTAACAAAATGATGTAGTTAGAAAATATTCTCTGTGATGAGCTACCGAGTCTACATGGCACCCAATCATCTTCACCAGCTAATCAAAGGTCTTCAAATCAATATGTCCAAATTCATTGCATTTAAAGAGAGGAATAAAGAAAAGGCTAGTTTGAGCAATGAGTTATTAAATGCCTAGTGGGCATGTTGCCTCCTCATTGGTCGACTTGGTCCACTCTCCTGCTAATGGGCGTCTTGTTCCCTCATTGTTCCACCTGGTCCCCACTTCTTTATGCCACAAAAACTATTGTTACTAAAACCCTAATTAGTCGTTCATTTGTGGAAGGAACTCTATAAACGGCCATGCCTTCTCATTTATAATTCATAGATAGTTAGCTCGTCAGTGAAGAGCTCTTGCTCCTTAGAGTAGAAGTAGAGTAGAAGGAGAAAACATTGTTGTAAGGAGAAAACATTGTTGTAAGACTTGGAGAAATAAAATTTGATTTTATTGAAGATATGGTGGATTCATGTTTATTTCAACTTATTGCATGGTGCCCTTCCAATTTCTCAATTGTTGGATGAAGTGCTTTGATTTTAAGGGAGAATGTAACAGTGTTTGGTGAATTTCCATAGCTTATACTTTTTGCATCTTGTTGACTATAAGTTGTAGTGTAAAGTTAGCATAAGCTGTATTCACATCAATACTGCCTACTCTGCAAAGATTTAGCTAAAAATAAATTATAATATTCAAGAATTATCTTTGATTTGCAAACAATTAGTGCAAGAATTATAATATGTAGCATGAGTATGAGCACTGAAAATTAGATTAGCAAACTTCGTGCTAATATTTTTTTAATTTTTATTTTTTGAGCAAAATGTCTAGTGGGGGAAGACAAGCCTTCTACCTATTGTGAAATATTGTGATCGTGTTTCGAGGCAAAAGTGTAGAGGTGAACCAACCACGATCAAAAAAAAAATTCCTATAACATAATAAGGTTCTTACACAAGGGTGAGGGCTCATTTCCTTCAGATACCTAGAAAAGTTGTTGATCCTTGCCCAAATGAGATAGAACATTATGATGTGTGAGGGATCATTTAAGGGCCGATAGCAAAGTTGAAGTGTCGTAAATTGTAACCTTGTACAATTTACACCACTTTTTGTGCCCTTGCCATAACATATTTTCTCCTAGTTCTTATCCAAGCCTAGTTATAGCCAATATATTGCAAATCTAATGTCATATGTTTGCAAGATGATCTGAGTCGCTAACTCGAACTGAGTGCACTTGATTCCCACTTGCTTGCCTTGGTTTGGGAGACCAATCAATGGCATTTTGGGGTGCCATCGACCACCAAATCGGGCCCAAATTTAAACATGTCAATGTTAGGTTCCCGCCCGTTGTTCCTTGATCCCAATGTCTAAATATAAACCTTGGAGATTGGCTTAATTCACAAAATACCTTGAGAACCCCAGATAAGAGCATATTTTCCAATCATTTTCATATAATGCACATCCTTGATATATTATCCAATCAAGGCGACATTTCATCCCATCATATCTGTCAAGTCTTCTTCAGATGTAAGCATTATGGAGTAACAAATTACAACAATCTTTATGCAAGCATGTTTTCATGATTGATCTCCTTTATGTCTTGTCATGTCATGTTATGGCATCAACACTTGTGATCACATTCAAAGAGCATTGCATCATCAAGCTTGAGGTATAACATTCAACATCCTACTTTAGAGCTTCCTTTTCAATTCAGTTACATTTCAATTTAACGGTAAAATCCAAAACTACGGTTTGACCTATAGGGAAACCCCTATCAACCCAACAATTTCTCTCTTTTGCATATACAAGTGACAGTGTCTCAAGACACCAATTAGCCATCCAAAAGAGGAAACTGAGACCTACAAAACCAACTTTCACTGAGACAAAAACAAGGTCAATGTCGCTTTGAACCGACATCGTCCAACACTTTTCTAACGAAACTTCGGGGAAGGTTCTAAACAATATCCTAATCTAGGAAACACAATTTTTGTTCACATCAAACACTCCTGACTCAATGTCACTTTGAACTAACATTGACCTCCACTTTCAAGTTCATATTACAAAAAGGTTCTTTTCTCTCTCCTCTTTCCAAATCTATATTCCATCGCTGCATATCTGATCTAAGGCTTTTTGTGCATGTTAATTAATGAAAATTTTACACCTTAAGCCCTAGATCTAGCACTCAATTCACATCTATCGATAGCTCCCTTTCAAAGCAATCAAGAAGTAAAAGGATTCACCTTGTGCCCAATCCCTTTATATCAGATTTGAGGTTGAGCCAAGTGGATCCGTTGTCCTTAATGTAATCAAAGGAAATAGGCCAAGTTCCTAGATTGCATGCATACACTAGTGAACACCCATTTCCACTACATAACAAATGTTTAGAATATGAGCTCCTCTCATGCTTCAACTAGGGCAACTTCTCCAACTCATAATCAGAATAGAGAGACAAAGGTAGATGTATCTTCTAGAGATGCAATAACACAACAATGTCAGAAGAGACCACATGTTGGCAACTCAAACCCTATTGGAAGTCTATTTGATGTGCAAGGTTGAGAAGCAGTCGAAGCGGCAATTCCACACTTTTTTTATGAAAATGGAATATCGCTAATGCTACTTGCTCACCTTTCTATTGAGAGATGGTCCAAGCCATCAATGATGGACCAAGTGGGTATAAACCACATGGGTTTGAAAAGCTTGTCAAGACTTTAATTGATAAAGAAAAAACTCAATTAGATAAACAAACTACACCACTGAACTGCCAAATCTTGTGGATTTGTAAGTAGATTCACTTGATCCTTAACGATTTCCCAAATATCATTTCCCTCAAGTAACAAAGTTATCCTCACTTTCCAAGGTAGAATATATTATGCAGCATTCAACCTATCCTTAACAAAGACTAGGCAATGCCATTTTTCTCGAAAAAAAATTCATTTTTTTCAAAACCCTTTCAAAAAGACTTGCTGACCTAAAAACTTTAGGTTCATTGTTTAAAAATCCTAGGTGGTAGTACTCTAACCACTATTTGTTGTCCTAGCAAACCCTAGGCACTCTGCAACGACTTCTGCAAAGAAAATGTGCAAAAACTTCTTAGAAAAAACATGATTTATAATCTCTTTAGGCAGCAAATTTTACCTACATGATTCTTCTCCAAAATCCTACATGATTCCTCAAAAGCCCTACACAATGTTTAAATAAAAGCTACAATTTCTTCATAAAATCCAATCACAACTTTTTATACAAACCATGCCAGCAATTTCTCCCTGCCCTTCTGGTTTTCAAATCTAAGGCTCTCATATCATATTTAAAATTTCAAACACAATTACTATTTCTCTAATTCTTGGAAAACATTAAATTTATCACACAAATCATTGAGAATTTAAACTGAGGAAATGAAGAAGTACGCAGCAATTTACATCTTGAAATCTACTTTGCATTCCTTTGAAAGCTTACAAGGAAACCTGCACAACTGAAAGTGCTGAATAATTACACTATACCGAGTTATTAAACTTCTGTTTTGCATCTATTTTTCTACTATTCAGCTAAAAAATATCTGATCTTCCAAGAATAGCATTCTTATATCACAAAAGAGATGATTTGGAAGATAAGTCTAAATCCTTAGTGTTCATTTGGACTTTATTAGACTTATTTAGCTTAATAAACGATTTTCACTTTATTACTTAAGCCAATTACGAAATAGAAATAACTCAAACTAATTGCAAATTCACACAAAACCTATGCAGAGGTTCCAAACTAAACTAAAATCTCAACATTCATTAAAGTTAATCTATATCAGCTTGATTTTTTTCTTTGATTGTTGATCAGTCATGATGTTTTTGCATCAATATATCTATGCACAAAGGAAGTTTGAGTATTGTCTATCACCTATTGTCGCAGCATACATTGGTCAGTACTTTCAATATTAAAGCCTGCCATCTGATCACTCGTGAACTGTGTGCCAGCAGTGAAATAGACAAGAAATGTGCTTGCGAATTGCTGTTTTCTGTTGAAGTTGTCGTAGAGCCATTTATAGTGGAATTACAGCTGAATTTGCATGTACTTTTTATGATAATATCCTCATTCAACATGCTAAATCAGCAAGTGAATATATCCCAGGCATGTTTTGTTGTGCTGACCAATCTAATCCCTGCTTCAAACATACCAATGGAAACCCTGAAGCAGCCTATGTGAGAAGAGCGTGCTGTTTTATATCATCAAAGGGTTGTTCAACACCCATATGCTTTTATATTATTGATTTAGTATGATGAATAGAAAATAAAATTTGGAAAGAAGAGTCGAGAGGTAATCAAAATAGTGCACGACGCAGTCATAGAACAGCAATGATATAATCATCCATGCACAAATAGAAGGCCATTTGGTGAGAAGACTGTTTTCTTTATTTTGGTTGTAAAGGAAGTGTCAAAATTTATTAATACTTTATGCATAGTAGATTTGGTTGAGAGTTGATTTCTATGTTAGGAAAAGGATGAGCTACAAGTTCTAATCAGAAGAATCCATTTATCTATTTTACGGAGTATTATTTTTTTATCACCCGATGATTTTAGGGTTCTGGAGTTTTGAGTTCATTTTAAATTTATGAAGAAAATTTTCTAAAATTCCGTTTCCTATTTGAAGATAAACTGATAAAAAAAACTTTGTAAAGAGGAGAAATAGTTTTATCATATAAGGATGCATTATTGGTTGAACCCAATATTGCATTGTTCCACAGTGCTTACAAAAGTGTCTGAACATATTACTTGTGTTGAAGAGATTTCCACAGACTCCACATGCAATAGCAAGCAAATGAAGTGTAATGTCCCCATTTTTGTGCCTTCCTTAATGTCAGTGATTTTAGCAGGATTGGCCTATTATACAGGTTCCCGTAGGTGAGTGGAGGGGATAGGGAACCCATACAAGGGTTTGTGGAGCCATGCAAGGGCTTTATAAACCGTGTTGGAATGTCTCCTAGATTTTACAAGGAATCCCTACATTTTAGGGTTTGACTGGGAAATGACGAGAACGCATCAAGGGACTTCCAAGATCAGTCTGGAGACTTTGGCTGTGGTTCCTATTTTTTAGGGAGGATCCCTAATTCTTAGGGGGAGACTATCCATTAGCCCACAACAGTCGGACATCATCCATGGACTAGTTCCAATAGTCAAAATCGAATTTGGAGTCCAGATGATGAATTTATAAACATATTTACTTTAGTATTTATTTTATTAATAAGTCATAAGGGGTGACATAAGAAAAATAATAAAGTAATAATAAAAATAAACCCTTGGCACAGTTATCTAGGCAAATAAGTTATAAGTCATAGCTTAAAAGGGGGCGTTATCTATTACATGAGGAATAACCCTCAAGGTTCAATTTATGAGGGAATGAAGTGTTTTTAATAAAGTTCAATAAAAATTAATAAGGGAAACCCTAGAAAGTTCTAACTTTCTTGGAGGGAAGGCAAATTGAATAAAAGATGAATTTGGGCAGCATTTGAGATATCCAGGTTTCATTTTTCTACTTGTGCATTTTGGTGGAGGAGCTCTGAGAATGGCTTCTACAACAATTGATCTTCCAAGAAAGAAAATTTCTGGAGGACTTCAGAGTTGGACGAAATCCAGCTCTCCTGGTGACAGGCATTACCATAGATCAGTCTTGATTTCACATAATCTAAGATCAGATTAAACGGGATAAATAATAAAAATTGCAGATCGGTGTCTTGGGAAGGCAAATCCATCATTTTCTAGGCTCCCAGCCCTAACAGTACAGTCAAGGCTTCATCCAAATTCCTACCAGCTTGGAGTTAAGCAAGGAACAAAGGCAGATCAGTTTAAAAGAAATTCCGATATTGGGACGGCATAAGGGACTACAGTCTAGAGAGGGTCAAGAATCAGTAAATTGCAAGAAAAACACTTCTTCTCTAGCCATACAGCTGCAGCAGTGTTTCCAAACCCTCCTGGCTGGTCGTGCAACTCATCCCGTGGAAATCAGATCGGAACCATCTACAGCAGATCACAGGGGAAGAAATCAGAGTTGCATATATTTTGTTACAAATCAGTGGCTGTTATTAGATTTCGGACTTGTACTTGCCTGGTACGGGTATGTTTGCAAACTTACAATTTAATAAAAATAAATCATTTCCATTCTTTGGCGTTAAGGTTTTGTTGCTAGTTTCTTTCAGTATTTTGTTATTATTTGCATTGCACCTATATCTTCAAAACAACAACAAAATCAAAGAACACAAAACTTCAAAAGATCAGAATTAGTGAAAATATCAGAAGATTGCAAGACAGATCCATGGGTGGCCATTACATGAAGTGTAATAAAGTCAAAGAGGTTGGAGGATTTTTCCCATCTCAAGCTAGCTTTCTACTCCAACATGGTAGATTGTTTGAAAAACACCACATTTGTGTCCATTCTTGGAACAATGAGGCTTGGCAGTTCTTGGTAATATTTGTGGATAGTGTAATCACTGAAAGAAGTGTCGTTAGAGTATCTACATTTACTAGTTTTGTGAAAAGTATAATTACTGAAAGAGGTGGTGTTAGTGTATCTCCGTGTATTAGTTTTGCTCTCTCATGTGGCACACAGTATTTGCATGTTTAATAGTTAGTAAATCAGTTTGGTGTGTTGTGGGCAAATTTGGACATGTGGTGGAACTGATTCATCAAAATTCTGAATGAGTTGCTATGTGCAGTCCATGCATTGTTCCATTATTTGTTCAGATTGAAGTAATAAAGGGGTAGGATGCAGGTTTGTTGGCATTTTAATGTTACATCTAATTTGATTAGTAGTTTACAATAAATAATGGTTAGTATAGTTAATAAATAAATAATCATAAGTAAGGACTTAGATGTTAGTTGTGGAAATTTACCCTATAAAGGTTCAATACAATGGTTGAGTGGTTGTTGCATAAGAAAAATTGATAGGCTCTATAAGCCATTATACGAACAATGCAATTATCATGAATGCATCATATAGTTTGATATTGCCATTTTTGTTCATCGTCGTTTAATAACTGGTCGTTTAGTGCTTTCCAAATTCAACAACATCGATATGACCAATTCTTCAGTTTCTTT
>MU227556.1:671363-721836 GCA_018584345.1 Thuja plicata | reverse complement strand
TGCCGAATATGGGTAAACATGGAAGGATGATCCTCTTTACAGGAAAATCCGTTATATAAAAATGCTATGGCCAAAGCCTTGTTCAGTGAAATAAATTAATTGCCAAGCAATGTTTCTCTGCCATATCCTAATAATAGGACATTGCTTATCATATACAGCCCTGACAGCTACTGATGCGTCTGGGTCTCTACTAGTGACGGTGCTACCTGAACCGCTCCCCGGTCTGGATGGGGCGAGGGAGAAAGGAAAGCATTAAGATCTGTCCAGTTTCATTGATAATGGCTCGGGGCCCCTATAGATATATGGCTCGGAGGCGGATCGAAGTGAAAGAAGTCGCTTCCCAGTCCGGAAACAAAAGGTTGCTTCGGTTTGCAGTCGAGTTAGATGTGCATGTAAATGTATCGATTTGCACCAAGGTTTCCATTTTGCCATTGTTTCCAGGTAGTAGGCTCTTCGTGCAGGGTTGGCAGTTCTTCGTGTCATACAGAACTCCAAGTAAGAATAATCGCTGTGGTTGGACAAAAAAGAACCTTGGCCATGTTCTCGTCCTCGGCTTGCAAAAGACTGTGTGGTTGATGGCGAGCAAGGACAATTGTTTACTATTGTATTATTGTACTTCATAATTCTTTATTGTATTGATATTCTCATGGTATGAGGGTCATCATTGTAATCATTTAATTCCAATATGTATATCATATTTCACATGGATTAAGCACTACAACTCTAGATTATATTTCATTATTTATTAATTTATGGAGTTAATGCTCAAATTATTAATTTGATGTTGAATGAATAATTAATTTTAATTGGTGAGATATTAAGGTTAGGTACCTTTCATTTTAGAAAGCATTCAAATTTACGAGATCATCTATTTCTGCATTATAAGATGGCATGCATGATTTGGGAAAGATTCTTCAATTAAATGGAAGTAAGATGTCCTGGCTTGCAAACAAAAAGTAGATATAGGTATGCCAAAGGAATTTTTTAAATAAAATCGTAAATGCTATTTGGATGACAAGTCCAGCCATTTTAATTTGAATCTATGGTTTGAAAGAAACTCAACAATTTTTGGCAAGAAGAAAAATATAATACGAAGGATAAGGGAAGATAGAACCTTCAATATCGAAATTGGTCGAGCGCAGATCAAATAATACGTTTGAAGAAGATGAGGAAATTTTGACAACATGAAAACTGACCAGATGCCCTATAGCCTCAAGCTGTGCAGCAAAAACCTCCTTACAATTGGGTCAAGCTCAATTTTGGTGCAGGAAATGTAGGATAAGCAGGAGGGATATAGAAAGAAGATGTGATGGGCAACAACAATTTTTTTTATGATAAGAAGGAACAACTTAACATTAATTATTTAAGTAGTAGAAAGGGACAGTACATGACTGGCAAATAAACAATATCATTCAGGTAATTAAGATGGAAACAAAGAATTTTGAGATCACGCACTAACCTATAAGGTGAAGAGGAAATGTAACGGCAGATCTAACATCCAATTCAAGGGTGAAAAAGTTGTGTAAGATGTTTATGCTCCTACTTGTCCCCCATGGAAATATAGCTGATTTCTTAAAGAGTGCACCAAAAAGTAATAAAGTATACATTTTATACAACTAATTTTATAAAGTATATATAATTGTCTCTGTGCACTTTGAAGCACCCTTTTGTAATTGAATGAAATAAACAAGAATAAATGTGATGAACAAATGATGAATGCCACTAGCTATTAATTTTTCTACCTTTCTAACAGTTGTAATATTCTTGGAGCAGATCAGAGAATATTGCCCTCTGGGCAGAAAAGCAGATGTTTGCATTTGTTTTTTGAAACGCATCTCATTTTTATTTTCACCATAAGACTAAACTGGAGTCAGCATCTCACAAACATTTTTATCCAGTTCTAGGGTCCCTAACCCTAGGAACCTTTAAAAAACCAGAAAAGAATGCCTTCCAACCAAAAAAACTAGCAAATACAATCCCTGTAAGCAGGCAATCAACTGGCCAGACAAAATATAATCTTCACTTGATATTACAAACCAATTCTATTTTAGTGCATATACACATCAAGCCCCTATGTAAAGCAACTACCACTGAATAAAAAATTAAGAGAAATGCTTTAAAATTTAACATCAGATTTAGAATTGTACATGAGTAACACACCTCTGAGTATAATTTCCCAATATCAATCTTCACGCGGAGGTGCTTCTCTAATATTCCTTGAACCACAGCCTTTTCATTCACATCTCTCAGTCTTTCAGCAAGCAACATATAGCCATCCATTGCTAAATCTTCATAAGACTTTCCACACATTCTGAACCGATCTGCCCACCTAAATAAATCACGAGGAGTTATGAATCCATGCTTCCCAGCAAAGACATTGCTACTTTGCCTATGCCTTTGTAAGTCTTTCATTACTTCAACCATTTTGCCTGCATAGCTTGGAGGGACTTCGCAACGTTTTTCAAGTATCATGCACAATTCCTCTCCTGGTATATCATCCACATGGAGTTCCAAGAAACGATTGCGAAAAGCACGAGAGAGGACTTTACGACCACCATATGTTCCAGGGGGGTTCTGAGTTGCAAATAACATGAAATGGGGATGAGGTTTAAATGTCATCTGAAGTTCTGGTACAAAAAGTTCTCTGTTGTCATCCAGCAGACGATTCAAAGCTTCCAATACATCTGAAGGTGCCAGGTTAAGTTCATCTAGAACAATCCAATATCCCTTCCGTACTGCCTCAACCAATATTCCTTCTTGAAAAACTAGCTTACCAGAAGAATCTGTAACATATCTACCAAGATATTCTTGTAAATCTGTATGTTCATGGTTGTTGATGCGAACAAATCGGTGACCCGTGACAGTTGCAAGATATTCAATCAAACTTGTTTTGCCACTAGAGGTTGGTCCTTGTAAGAGAATGGGATATTTACGGATAAAGACAGCTCTTGCAAGGTTTTTTAGATGTCGCTTTATAGTTTTTGTCAAAACATATCGCTTGCAAAATTCAATAGATGCCTTAGACACTTGAGATTTTCCTCTCTCAATCCAGTACTCTTCAAACTGTACATGATCAGAACTTGGACAAGGAGGAGCCCTGAGTAATGAATTTAAAGCCTTTATTGTCATAGCTCCAGATTCCTTAAGAAGCACTGAAGCAATAATTCTTTCCATTAGATCTGTGCTTGATTGATCTAGCATAGTCAGAAACAACATACATATTCCTTCATAGAGAGCCCTCTGAAAACCATACAATGGCGTTGCTGCCCTTGCATATTCTAAAGCACGTGCCAGAGACCGCAAGCTATATTGAGGCTTCTGATTTGCCCCATCAAGCAATCTTGACTCTGATTCTCTTCTGGCTTCTTTATAAAACTTGACAATATCATCAATAGGAAGAGATGGCAACATACCCTCAAGATACTGATTAACAAAAAGACTCAAATCTTCTTCATTTAGCAACTCATCAACAAAGAATTCAGTAAACCTATTTTTTATAGAAAATGGCAAATCACGCTTGCCAACATCTGTTGCTGGATTCATGCAAGCAAATATTCGAAAGTCTGGATGGCGAGTAACATACTTAACATCTCCCTTTTCAGTCAGGCAAAGAGAACTTTTATCTCCTTCCAACACACCACTAAGCCTCTGAAGCGTCTCGGGAGGAGCTAAATTTACTTCATCCAATAAAATCCAATGACCATTTTTCATGGCCCTCACCAATTCTCCTTCCACAAATGAAAATGCAAAAGAGGTTTTTGAAGCTTCCATTTGTCTTTGGGCTTTATGAAGAATAAAAGAAAACTCACGCCATTTTTCCAGAGCTTCCCTGTCAATTGACTTCTTCCTTTTCCGGGTAGTCTTTTCTCCGCCACTACCAACTGTTCCATTAGTAATTGTGGGTTGCAGTGCAACATATTGAAATGATTCTGATTCCACAAGTTTTGCTACTTTATCAACTGCTATCTGGAATGCTTTTAGCAACTGATCCCATTTTTTTTTCTCCACAAATTGCTGAATTCTACCAAGAAATTGCACATTTTGCTGCAACCAGGCCAAATTGAAAAGAATAAATAAGTGAAACCCTTAAATAAGTATAAATCCAAAATTCTACCCATGTCCTACTATTGGAAGAAGCATTGAAATTCCTGGATATCCACCTCCGAAGAAAAGGTTGAATAGAATAAATGATTGAAGGTCTCCACAAGAGGAATGCATATCAATTGAGCTTCTATTGGTTTAAATCCACCCATAAAGTCTGTGCTGTCACTCTGCTGACTTAGGTTCTGCCAGAAAAAAAAAGTATCAACAGTTCCTCTCTCCAACTTACGTTGCATAGAAACAAGGATGAAGAACAAAAAGACTTAATGAACATACCAAAAAACAAGGATGAAGAACAAAAAGACTTAATGAACATACCAAAACTGTCAGAGGCACACCGAGCTTTGTAGCTAAATGTTGCACAAGGGTAGTTTTCCCAGTACCAGTCTCACCAACTAGAAGAACAGGCTCGTTATGCTTCACAGCACATGCTATGCGCTCCAAGACACGCAATGCATTCCCAGTATTTGCAAAAGCACGTTCTTGAATTGTTTTACTCTGAATGCAGACAAGTAATTATCAAGTACTCGTAACATATAAAACAATTCACATACCAAACATTACTTTTGTTAGAGCCAACCTGCCGCTGAAGTAGACAAACACGTCCAACTTGAAGCACAGATTTTAGAAGCTGGTACACATTTGAAAAAAACAGTGAGCACTTAACATGCAACAATAAAATGTTATCATGGTGTCTAAAGACTATACCATATGTCATTAAGCACACAAAACCTGAATCTGAGGTCTGTTTAGTTGGTCCAAGTATTCTGCTTGTGAATGAGATATATTCCAAAGTTCTGCAATTCTTTTCATTAAAATATGCCTGCTTTCCTTGCAAGCTATCGAAGCAGAAAAGATATCCACTGCCTGCACAATAGAAGACAGCATAACAAGCACTCGCTTAATAAGGTAATAATAAGGAGTGTTTCTATTTCAATTCATCATGACAATCTATGAAGAAGAAAAAGACAGAACAATGAATGAGATTGATTGATGACCTCATTAAAGATACGCTCACGTGTATGGCATGGCAAAACATCCCTATCAAAATCCAAACCTAAATCTGTGATTCGTTTGCACCATTTCATTAGATCCCTGTCAGTCAGACAGTGAATTAGAAATTCATGTATTAATTTAAAAAATAAGCAACTGTAAATCCTCAATCTTTCCAAATTTTGGGAATTAAAATTGGAGCAGTTTCACAGTACCTTGTTGAGAACCGATTCCCAGAATAGACTGAAGCAAAACCACCAAACTTGAAAGTTGAGGTGGTTGATGTATTGACCAAATTCACCATTTCTAGGGTGTCTGTGAATTGTCATGACATTCATTGTTATGATACATTACACAAGATTTGCACTGATTTTACTACAAATGGCAGATTGCTTCTTACAATATTACAGATAGCATAAGAAACTATAATCATTTAAAAATCTAATTGCTCTAGCAGTGAAATTACTGTATAGAAAGAGGTAAAAAAACTGCAGATACCCAGACCTGTTAACTTAGGAGCAACATGTCCTAAATCCGGAAAGTTCACTTTTACAATTTGGATCAAATCCTCATTGCTTTCAGCATCAATCACAACCTTTCTCCACAAATTGCTAAATGTTTCTTTACCTGTCAACCAAGAAAATACAGAGCACAACAATTTTGCAGGTGTTATTGACATTCCAAGAAATAAATAGAGCACCAATGAACAAGAAAATCACCTCATATAATCACAATAATTACAAATAACCAGAAGATAATTCCATGATAGCTTGCAATTAACTTTGAGTATTTATGATACATCCAATAAACTAAGCACAATTTTAGTTGACAACTCAGAACTAGATCCAGGATCTTTGAATAGATTTGAGCTTTGCATATTTCAAAACAGATAGTAAAAAATATATATTTCAAAACCAACGCTGGAAAATGTATCTTGTGTGCAATACAGACCTGATATTGCATGCCTGGATCCAGTTTGAAATTTTGTTATAGTTGCAAATAACTGAAATCCGTCTGCAGCAGGTATAGCCTGGAAATTTATTTCAGGATTGTTAACACAAATATCATGCATGCTGTATAATCTATCATGAAAACTACCTACACTTAAAAATCCAACATTTGGAAATATAAGATCCAATCATGAATTTTGTTATAGCTGTGAATAGCTGCATCCATTCAAAAAATAATGTCATGTGTTTTGCATTGCCTTGAGAGTACAAATGGAATAGCCCTGCTACCCTTAGGGAATATGGTTGTGCGTCTCAAACTACAAATGTTCAAAGGAAACCCTCATCTTGTTGGATGATATCAGTTTTGGGTACTAATCATGCTGTTCATATTCATGTTTTGTCACTGATGTCAACATATGTTTTTGTGGAAAGAACAGACTGGTTACTTGACTGGCAGAAGTGTACGGATACTGTACGGATGTTTCAGAACGATCGAAGTTGGTTATATGAAGAAGGATGTGTGTTGACCTTATTCCTAATGTTCTTTGGCTTTATATTACATATTGAGGTTGTTACAGTTGTTTTGGTGAAGACTGGTTTCTGGACTGTAACTGTGATGCTTGACAGAGCAAGTATCTGTGTTTCGGGTATATCTTACTAGCGAAGATATTTCAGGTGAACCGTGCTTATTGGAGAACAGGAGACATATTTTGGAATAATGGGTTGTGTTTGATTGTCGTGTGATAACTGGTGACGTCACCTGTGGCATGTATTCTGGAGGAGACCTATTTTGGTGGCCAACTTCAAACATGTAGACATGTAGCGTGTATTATGAACTGTGAGCGTGGATTGTAGATCTTGGAGTATAATTGATGAACTGTATTTGATGTTTACTTGTTATAGATACCGTGTATCTTAGCAAGGGGTTATATAATTATTTGTATATTGGAAAGTCTTAATTGGCCGACCTAATCAATTGTTTGTATATTGGGAAAGCTTAATTGGCCGACCCAATGAATTATTGTAAAAGGTTATATATGGAAGATCTTTTCTTTTGGAAAGATGTGGAAGAGATTGAAAAGGAAGAGAAGTGAAAGTTGTGAGGCTTGTTTTGCTGCTGGATGTAGAGCAGAGTTTGTGATAAGAATACTTCATTGGAACTGACCAAGCAAAGATAGTTGCTATCAGAGAGTTCACTGGATTGTATATTTTCTATATACACTTGTTCGGATTGTGAATCCTTGAGGGTGGCTTTAACCTTCTTTGGGTAGTGTGCCTAGGCAGTGAGCCTACTACTTTTCTTGACTCCTAACAGGGTCTGTCTACTAACAGGGACTGTGTACTGTAATGTTGTAATAAGCTCCTAACAAGGCTAAATCTTTTAATAGGGATACTATACTCTCAGTACATTATTTGTGGGTGCTAATTCCCACCGGGGTTTTACCTTTAACAGGGTTTCCTCGACAACAAGTATTGTGTTATTGTGTTGGCATTTACTGTGTTATCATTTGCATTGAAGTTTTGATTTATAAAGTTTAAAGTTTAATATGCTATATCACAACTGATTCACCCCCCTCTCAGTTGTCTTGTGGACTGTTATTCCTAACACATCTACCTAAGTATCCTTACACCAAGAGTCCAACAACACTAAATATAGTCAGAATAGATGACAATACCATCATCAATATGACAGAAATGTACAACATGAAAAGCCATCTTAGGGATGAGTTATTGTAGACAACAAACCCAGTAAAATGAATATAAGGTGGTTACATTATTAATCAAAACCCTTCTGAAGAAGAAGGTGAGGGGAATTTAATGAAAACTTGAAATAGACCGGAGAAGCAGACTAGTCTCACCAACATTGGCAAATTTTGAATACTCTCTCCAAGTTTAGAGCTTGAGCAGCAAACTCATCTTGGCCAATGCAATAGTATAATGCCCATTTGAAACCAATTATACAATGCGCTATTAGAAAACCTCTCTATATATGTCAGTTTCATATGTATGAAGCTTGTCCCAGATATGTCAAATCCATAAAACAATGGGAGTTTGGTGATGAAGAGAACACAGGAAATACTGAGAGGGAGGGGGGGTGAATCAGTATTTCAAAATTTTAAAAATTTTAAAAACAAGAAATCACATGAAACTTAAAGAGAGCAATCAACAAGACACCAACACCAGATTTCTAGTGGAAAACCCTTTCAGGTAAAAAAAACCACGGCATACAAAGCTTTCATTAACAAAGATAGATAGATATAATTTTCACGTCCACGAGGCTAAACATAGCCTATGGGACAGCAAAGCAACCTAGGCAAATAACCGGCACCAACCCAAATTACAAATGAGAGCACACTTCAAACTGTTGGATCAGCAACTCCAGTTACACCCATATAGGAAAGAATTTTAATATTGCAGAAATCTGCAACAGACTTTTTGAACAAAATATCATCAGACTTTTCAAGGCCAAAGCAACAATATTTAACCTTCTTATCACAAGAAAAATCATAACCCTTCAGTATGCGTTCATTGCCAATATTCAATAGCTCTGCACTTTCATTTCTCTTTACCAAAACATAACAAAGGCACTCAACATAAAGATCATTTTAAAAACTGTATTAAAAAAAATGACATTGCCTATGCTCCCATGACCATGATAACACCAGAGATCAACCTTCACACTAAGAAAAACTTTTGTTACATGTCCTTCATCCAAAAAAGGTCTTCTGAAGTCACTATATCATTCAAGCTTCAGCCCAATTACAACTCAAGCTTCTGCCATCATATTTAAGAGAATACAATTCTTTGGTCTTTTAAGAGACGCCTAGAAACGGAAGCTTTTCCGTTAGACTTTTTCCAAAGAAACAAAAAACTCATATCACTTCACCCTCTATCAAAACCATAGTTACAAGACTCAAACTCGCTTTGGACTCGGCAAGCTGGTTACGGGCTTGGACTCGGACTCGGCAAATCGAAAAACCCAAGAAATTCAAAGACTTTTAAGGATTTAAAGTTTTTTTCATGCATCATTTAATCAATTAAGATCATATACACAATAATTGAGATAAATAGAAGCTAATTTGCACACATACACAAGTTTACATAGATCACATAAGTACAAATGCGAATTTCTAGAGGAAATAAGTCAAACTAAATAACACATTAGAAATATAAATAGTGTCACTATCAAATGTCTACAATATTCATGGAATATGAAATCCATGGAATCAAACTAGCATACCATAGACAAGTTTTGTGTGTTGCTCTTTTGTTGTTGCTTTTGGTCACATAGACTGCTGGTCTTGTTGACACTATTTAAAATCTTTAATTAATTCATACAAAGAGGCAGACACATGTTTTCACTAACCATTTTTTTCTGGTGATATTTGCTATGACATTATCAGCAACTTCATTTTTTCAGTAACTCTTTTTCACCACAACTTTTGGTGACAACCAATCTTGAGACAATATATCTCCCGACAACAGTTTGACTGCAATCATTTTGGTACCCTTGTGATGTTATCTCCACCAACAATAATTTGAATACAATCATTTTGTTAGGATTTGCTAACATATCTTAATGCCTTGGAGTAAATGCTTTTTGTGACAAACAAAAGTATTTTTCATGAATGTTTCTCGAGCCACTTATTGTTATCTTCACCTTTCTCTTTGGCCTACTAGGGATTTATACCATGCTATTGGTGCCTGCACATGATAACTACCATGACTTATTTAAAATCATCTCTTCTTTGTGTCATCTTTAATTGAACAATATGGCCTTTTTTATTCCAAGACATTGGTTGTACACCTTTTCCTTGCTTTTGTCTATGGAGAGAAGGTATTATGGGCAGTGCATCCTTTTCTCACATTTATCTTCATTAAATCAGATAGACCACCTTAAACTTTGTCCGTGCAACAACTCCATGAATTTCTTTCCATAATAATATATTGAGATGTTTTTATTCATTTTGTTAGTGTTTAAATTTCCAGCATTAGTTTAAATTGTCGACTTCATGAGATTTGTAAGTATTGATTGGTTATTCATGAAATGAAATTGCAAAGTCCATTTGCATGACAGATTGATCCTTAACATCTTGAGGTAAGAAACAGAAAATAAGCTCCCTCCTTGTAGAAAAGCACCATGTTTGGTTCATTTTTTTTCTAATGAATGCATTTTTATGACCAATTCTTCTTACCAATGCTACCAGTCTATGATATGCTAGTTTGCAAGTGATGGAATGAAAGGTCATAGACAAGGCATACAAACCAATAAAAAGTAAGTTGAAACAATAAAAAAATGTTTTTTTAACACTTTATCTTTGTCGGTCGGACTCGCAGAGTCCGGCGAGTCCTAACAAGACTCTGCTGAGTCCGAGTCTAAGTCCAAAGCCAAAAAAAACTCTGGAGCCCGAACTCGGCTCAAGACTCGCATAGTCCTACTTGGACTCGCAGAATCCTGTAACACTGATCAAAACAGCTTAGTTATCTTTTCTATAACCATGCATCGATTTTTTTTAAACGACATCACTCAAAAAACATTCTTTGAAAAACTACCGAACATGTTACTTGCTCAACTCAGTATCCTGCACATTCAGAAACAACACGGGCATCTTTTCAGAATATCGTAACAACACAACTCAGGTTTTTTAATGATTGTCCTCCATTCACAATAAAATATGCTGCATGAAACCAAAAAAAACGCCCAGCAATACATACAAAAAAAATCTCCAAACATCAATTGTATACATTTTTAAAAACAAGAATGGTAGACCAAAATAACGCATGCCCATGTTTTCATCTCAAACTTCGTTGCTAGCCTCGTGAATTCTGATAACTGGCTGAAGTGATTATGTTTGCTGAAGAAAGCCAAAAATGACTTAAAATCATTACACAGATGACCAATACTTTGAAGCCACCAGAATAAATTAGCCATCCCACGAAGCATCAATACCTCTAAAAAGGATGTTACATAATATCAACACAACTCACAATATTCTTTTTTTTAAACATACCACTTACCAAAATAACACCCAACTGTACTTTATCATGTCTTAGAAGAATGGGTTGTAGTCATTTATTCTAATTTAGTATCGTCGGGTTGTAATAAATGTTGAATTACTTAAGCCAACATATTTAATACTCATAGAAATCAAACCTCTTGACTTATTCAAACAATGACAAGACAGAGAAGTGGACAAGCAAGCAGCTGACAAGTTGCTGAAGTAGACACACAGGCAGCTCAAGCTCCTCATGCTCCTCAAGCACCTTAAGTAGCTCAACCAAACAAGCAAGTAGCTCAACCAAATTTCTCTGAAGTTTATACGACCTTGATCACAAACCTTTGACATCGATGACAACATACTCAACAATCTCCCCCTTTGTCATTGATGGCAACCCCTCTAAAGCAAACTGAAGTAAAGCTACTCCCCCTAACTTACTTCTCCCCCTTTGACATCAATGACTAAGCATAACCGAAATGGAGCATAAAAAGTAATACATTTACAATCTACTCTTTATTAGAAACATATTCCAACTTAACTTGTTGATTAGTAACTTGTTGCCTTAGAAAATGATATTTAACAGGAATATGTATAGTCCTAGAGTGCATAAAAGGATTCTTAGAGATATTAATCACTCGTGTTGTCACAAAAAATATAGGATGATCATACTCTATCTTTATGTCCTTCAGCATTTGTTTCATCCAAAGAGCCTATGCACAACAAGACATTGCTGCGATATACTCGGCTTCAGCTGTAGGGATGAAATAGAAGCTTGCTTTTTACTAAACCATGAAATAAAACAGCCAGGAAGAAAGCATCTCCACTCATGCTCTTTCTATCAACTAAACCACCCAATCTGATCAGTATAAGTTGTGTAAAATCATTACCTTTATTTAGTATAGCATAACCCATAATTTATAGTACCCTTAAGATATTTGAAGATACTCTTAACAACATTAACATGAGTGGTCCTTAGGAGAAGCCTGAAATCTAGCAACATAACCAACAACTTGCATAATATCAGGTCTAGTGGATGTAACATATAACAAACTTCCTATCATAGGCATGTATAATGTTTGGTTAGCATCAAGAGACTCATCATCTTTACTTAACTTACATCTTGTTACCATAGGAGTTCTTATAGGATTACAATCCTCCATTATAAACCTTTTCAACATCTCTCTAGTATACTTTATTTGAGAGATAAAAATACCTTTATCTGATTGATGAATTTGTAATCCAAGGAAGACAGCTCACCCAGCATGGACATTTCAAACTCCATCTTCATATTTGTAGCAAAAACTTGACACATTTCTTCACAATCACTTCCAAAAATTAGATCATCAACAAAAACAATAACAATCAGCATGTGTTTACCTTCTATAACATATGCGTTGCTGTCCACTATTCCTCTTTTCAATCCTCGTTGTTGTAGGTAGAGCCTTTTCCAACTTACAGACATAGTTCTAATTTTCTCATTAGACAAACCCATCAGGCTGCTCTATATAAACTTCCTCATTCAGATTACCATTTAGAAAAACAGACTTAACATCCACTTGAAAAATCTTAAAACCTTTAAAAGAAGTGAAGGCTAAGAGCATTCTAATTGCTTCTAAACATGCAATAGGAGCAAAAGTTTCATCAAAGTCAATACCCTCTACCTATGCATAACCTTTGCACACAAGTCTTGCCTTGCTTCTTACCACTTGGCCATCTTCATTCAATTTGTTTCTGTAGACCCATTTTGTGCCTATCACATTCTTGTCTCTGGGCCTAGGAACAAGTTCCCATGTTCCACTTTTCTGAATTTAATCAAGCTCCTCTTTCATGACTACCACCTAGTGTTTGTCTTCAGTTGCCTCTTCAAAATTATTAGGCTCAATCATAGACAGCAAAGAGATGTCTATGTCCTCGTAATAATTTATATTTCTTCTTGTAGCCCTAAGTTTGTCTTCAAAGAAGTTCTGAATGTGATCTTACCTTGACCATATTCAGATGCATTTTCAATGGTTCTATTTGCTGCCCCTAACTGATTATTTGGTGTCTCATTATCAGGATGTGTATCAACTGCTTTATTTTGAACATTTTTCAGACAAATTTTTAGGACTTCCACTTGCTGTCCCAACTTGTACATGTGGAAAAGATTGTTAGATAGCACCTTCCACTTCATCTCTTTGAGTGCTATCATCACAATTTTCCAACTTGCCAACTTATCAAGAGTGTTAGTGTTCTCATGAACTTTTACATTAATACTCTTAACAATCTTATGTAGTCTTTTAATGTAGCATTTGGAAGCTTTACTTTTAGAAGAGTAAACCCAAAAAGATACCTCCGTCTGAATAGTCTTCATCTTCTTGATTCTCGATGTTGGTTTCCTCTAGAAACATAAAATAAATCTCATCATTTAGGGACTCCTCATCACTATCATCTAATGAACAGCTTTCTACCTTAGAAAGGAGACTCCTTTTAAAATTTTGAGTCTTCTTTTCCTTTCCCTTGTACTTCTTTTTGTTGAATTGAAACTTCTTTTCAAAGTTGCTATCCTCATTCTTCTCATATGGACATTTGCCTGCAAAATGTCCTACCTAGTGAGTGGCAACTTACCTTTATCCTTTCCAAAACCCTTTTTCAATTTTCTCACAAAGTATGCCTCTTCACAATCAGATTCTCCATCAGAACTTTCACTAGACATGCGCTCTTTATCTTTACTTTTCTTCAAGGCTTTGAAGGCTATCTCATTTTTAGATGAGGACTCAATATTTGTTCTCATCTCGTAGGTTGTAAGGATACCATGGAGCTTGTCAACAGTCATCTTGTCAAGTTCAGCCATCTCTTCAACTGCTGAAACTTTTGCATCAAATCTCCAAGGTAGAGACCTTAGTATTTTCTGAACTACAATACTATCTTCAACCTTCTCCCCTAAACCCTTTAAAGAATTTACAACTCCATAAAC
Organism: Thuja plicata; assembly: GCA_018584345.1. Classification (NCBI taxonomy): domain Eukaryota; kingdom Viridiplantae; phylum Streptophyta; class Pinopsida; order Cupressales; family Cupressaceae; genus Thuja; species Thuja plicata. Next base: position 707,839 of record MU227556.1, on the reverse strand, counting down.
TCTCAAAATGTAGGCAGCAATGTTCTCTTCTTCTTGCATTTTAAGACTTTCAAACTGCATTCTATGAGTCTGAAGTTTGGCCTTTTTAACCTTATCATCTCCTTCATATGTCTTTTGAAGTTTCTCCCCCCAGGCTGTATCACTAACCTTCACAAACTCTGCCTCCGATAATCCACTAAGATTGCATTTGTGGCTTTGGCATAAACTTTCGAAAGCCTTATTTCCATCAACATTTATTGGAGCTGCTGGAACTGTATAACCATTTACTATGCTCATCCAAACATCAAAACCAAGAGACATCAGATAGGTAAGACCATTCATTGTGTGCTAACAGAATAACCCTCTAAGCTTTTAAGGCTTTAAGCTCTATTTCCAAAGGTATCGGGCTCTAATACCAATTGAAGAGCACGCTGGAAATACTAAGAGACGGGGACGAATCAGTATTTCAAAATTTTAACTTTTAAAAACAAAAAATTGTAATATGCTACCCTGTTTGTGTCTTTTTTTTTTCCTTTTTAAAAGCTTGAAGAGAGAAGATAGAATAACTAAACCATACCTAGAGGATCTCCCACAATTGGCTGCACTAAAATCTGCAAGTGTTCAAAATCAAATTGCCCCAAGATTGAGGTCAACATAAACAATGTGAAAAAGATAGGACAGCAATAGACAATCTCAAATCTCACTGGATACATAGAACTCAAGAATATGGGAGTAACAGAAAACTCATCTCCTATGATCAAATCTCCTCTACCATCAATCCTTGTTTACCCGCTGGGGTAACCTAGTCTACTTGCAGAATACACAGAACATGATATACATAAAGTAAATGACAAGTATTCTCATTCATTCATTCATGCGATTACAATACAATATTATCCATGCATAGCATGATTATTTACCCGAAGGTAGTACAAGGATATAAAGGACCGAAGGGACGCGACGGTTGGTAACCGTGCGCCAACTCCATAGCCTCTGGCCATAACTATTTCCCAACCGACACATAATTACATTATACCATTATACCCGACAACATCATCCCCCCAAAAAGATAACTCGTCTCCGACGACTTCACAACAAAATGGGGACAAATGTAACTATAACCAAAGAATCACAACTGAGAAGAAGGGGTCTGAGAAGGCATCCCTAAGGAGGTGGAAGAGGCTAACTGAGCTTGTAACGCATAGACCTGTTCTATCCGAGCCTTCAAGTCCCGCTTGGCAACCATCCGGTGCTCCAAGGCATTCTTGACCATCATGGCAGCCTCCAACAACTCTTTCTCCTTTTGGTCCGCAGCCTCTCGAGCCTGGGTGAGGTAGGTATCCAAGGTACACCGTTCTGCAGCTATTTCCTCCAGCTGCTACTCAAAAGAAAGTCTCTCCCTAGCAATCTGTGCCTCCATAGCTAACTGCGTTGTCCTAGCAGCTTCCACCTGAGCCACCAACTCACTGCGCTCTGTTGCCCAACCAGCCTGCTGGCGAGCCAACTCCTCGGTACTCTCAGCCAGGTCCCGCTCAATGGCCTCTAATCGGGTGGCCAGCTCCTCCTGAGCACTCTACGCGGCCACCCGTGCCATCTCCTGTCCCACGGAAACCTGCTCTGTGCGCCTCAGGGCATAATAACCCTCTCTGAAGGCTTGCTCTACTTGTTGCACTAGAGTCTCTACACGACTCTCTACCTCAGGCTCAGTAACTGCCCAAGCTGTCAACATCTCCAATGTCTTGACTGTGGGCCATCAACCTGCCTTGAAACTGGTTGCAAAAGCTATGGGGCAGCCAACCCGAACAAAAGTCAATAGCCGCTCCAAGTTGGCGACAGCACTCTCCCTAGCCCGTGATTGTGCGGAAGCCATCACCTCACGGCCACGAGCTACCATATCTGCGAGGTATGCCTCAATGTCTTCCGTGGGCTCCGTCGAGGCCTGGATGAAGGATTCAACCAACCCCTCCGTGACTACAGGCCTCTTCTTCGCGAAGTGTCTGACCTCCGTGCCCTCATCCAGTGCAACATGTCCCACCTCCTTGCCTACATCCTGTGCAACATCCTCTACTGCCAAGTGCGCCGTGTGATCAGCTGGAGGGGATGCTACTGTATCCAGATCAATCACCTCCGGGGATACCTCCCGTCTAGGGGAGAGAAGTGTCGTGCCTGCTGGGGCCAGCAGAACCATCTGAAATCGTTGGCTCAGCCAACTACACATGCCCTCAATGGAAAAAGGATCGACTCGAGGTGGATCCAACAAAGCCCTATCAATGGTCACCACAGCATCTGTCCCGACCACATCCAACTGGACTTGGCCCTCTCTAACGGGCCGGTCCGACTCTGTTGTCCTATTTCCTCCTACCTCTGTCTCGACTGAAGATAATGCCTCCGGGACCACTGATGGGGACATGTTGACTGGTGCCCGCAACTGACCAAAAGCGGGGGTAGCCTGTGTGCACTGCTGACCGAATGTTGTTGTGGGAGTCAAATGTGTGGTCTCGGAGAGCATTGGTGGGGTAAATAGCATTGGTGTAGGCGTGTCTATGGTAACATTCCCCTTCGTGGGGTCACCCTCTGTTGTGTCCTCATCCCCCTCACTCTCGGATGTTGCCTCTCGCCCGCTGTCTATGTCCTCCGACGCAGACTCCGAGACTGTTTGCCTTTGTCGCTTCTGTCTTGGAAGAGCCTTCTGAGCACATAATAGGAGGCTCACCTGGGGCCAAGGGCCCTGGTTTAACTTCTCTGGACAAAGTGGCCTTCGGGATCTGTCTGACTAATGTGTCCAGAAGTAATCCGATCGCGTAATGCGACATGTAGAAGGTCTTGCGCTGGAGAGTCATAAACTCGTTGATGTGCTCTGATAACAATTCTGCCCAGTCGTATGCCTTGCCTCCCATCAAGTTGTTCATCAAGGATATCTGCGGAAATGAGATGTCGGAAGCCCTGCTGGAACCCGTAAATCTGCTTTTGACCACGTCCATTAGACTATGCCAATGCCCCTCTCTCACGAAAGACTTCTTCACTCCTCGGCCCTGTGAAGACTTCCAGATAGACTCCTCTGCATCGGAGAGGTTGTCTCTGCATATCATCCTTATGTAGAAATCCTTCACTTCTACTGTGAGTTTCTTGCCCTTGAGGTCGATCTTTTGCCCTCCATTCGGCAAACCAAATACTCTTTGAAATTCTCTCACTGTGAAGGAAATCTCAACATCGCAATCCATATAGGACACAGTGCTAGTGTGAGAGTATTGATCGTATGTTTCCACCATTGCTCGTAGGGAGCCTTCAAATTCTTTGATACAAAAAATTGGCATTTGGATGACCCACTAGACCTGTGCCCTTTGAAGACTTTCCTTTACCGGAACACTATTCCGTGTCTCCTGCCACCACTTCCGGCAGTCCAATCCGTTCAAACCCTCAAACATTATGGTTTGGGTCGTGACATAATCCCGGGAAGAGGATGTCACAGCCATCTGTCCTTGCCTCAACCAAGAATTGCTCATCTGTTGGACTAAATAAACCGTCCAACTCATCTACAAATCCAAATTTGAACTCATATGTAATCTGATCAAAGAGTGGACAGCGGTGCTAACATTCATTATTAGAACTCCAAAGCCCTCTGAAAGATGAACCATAGCATAAAGAAGTTTGATGTCCTGGACCAACTCCAAAGATAAAATGTTGAAGCTTACAACACAAACCTTCATAAGGTGAGCTCCATGAGTTTGGAAGATCTGAAATAAATAATTACTGATGTACATGACTGAAATCAGGGAAGTACGATCTAATTTAATTACTCTACACAAAGGACAACAACAGTACCAATGAATTCTCCAAGTATAAGCATGAAAGTTGAGCATTGCAATACTCAAAAATAGCTTGGGAGTGGCTAGAAAAATCCTCCAAGCAATCTCCAACTGAAAATCTTTACTTCCTTGACAAAAGAAGTTGTACATCCAAGCAAACCATAAAGTGAAGTGACTGATCTGCAAGCAAAAAGCAAGCTCAAATCTAAAATCTTGATCCATTCTTTGCCAAGTAACACTCCCAAGATTGACCATTCGTTCAATGCTCCAATCCTTACTTAAAATCTCTCTCCAATCAATCCATTTGTAGATGAACCAATGGAATAACAAGATGGCTGATAAGGAAATGAACAGCACTATCAATTCTGGAATTTAGATCATCCCTCCTCCAAAAATCACTCCGACCATCCCCAATAAGCTCCATTTCTTGTTGACAATCGCAGGCATGTATACCCAACCATGAATGGCTTCCAACATTCCTAGAAAGGTTCACCGCACACCTCCAAGTGCCATCCAAAACAAAATACATATCATGAAATTTTGTGACTTCTTTGTTAATCCCTTGTAGCCTATCCATGAAAGCATCTACTACTGAAGTGTGAGGAGCAATAGTTGTTTTCAAAACCAATCCCAAAGAAAGATTAGTATGATTTATAACATCATTCAATTCAAACGATGGACTGTCAAGTATGTAGATATCATACTTATCTCCTCCTTTCTCCAAAGCTGCATAACAAACAAGCTGGAAGTTGTCTTTACTTATTTTTGTTCTGACATTTTCAGCAAGCTCAAGAACAAGTTTTGGAAACCTTTTAAACTATGAAATGTAGAAGTCTCCAAGACTTATATACCCTATGAAAAAACTGCATCTCCAACTACATATGCAAGGCATGTATTACCACTCATCAACTCAAACAGAGTATGAAATGTTCCACTTGTTGGCCAATCCAAAAACTCAAGACCAAACTTCATGTCAGATTGAAGCAACTCAAAATGAATGCCAACAAGGAAATAACTCTCAACTGAAATCATTAATTTGCATACCCAAGTTATCCTCCAATTCCTCATGTATTAAGGAATAATGATGCCTCCTAGTGTCATATCACTCCAAATGCAATGTTCATATGTCTCCTTATTTGCACATTTCATATCCAGTGATATCCCAAGAGGGTACCCAATCACCTCATAAAGTGAACTCAAATCATTAGCAGGTTGAAAATCGTACTCCGACTCGGGTTCTGAATCTTCTCCCGAATCCCATACATTACTATTTTCACCAAGTGCAGCACTACAACGAAGAGTTGTTCCATCACGCAACTCAAAAAGTGGATTGTAATATGTCTTCTCCGCTTGCCTCAAACAATAGGTTATCATTAAGCACCACAAATTCATTCTTCCAAAAATGTTTATGCAAATCAAGAGAATTGCTGCTATGATGAATATCAAAATCAGAACTGTTATACCTTTCATCAATGACTCCAAGGCTGTCCCAAGTCTCTTGTGCATCCTCATTATCATTTTCAGCAATATATTGTGGATCCAAATCATCCAAGTTCCTAAACTTCTGCTCAAAGTCAGCCTCGTGCAAAACATAAATCAGATTTTGTTTCAAGATCTTCATCACAATCATCAATACTATTCTCCATACTTGCAGTATGAACATCATCACAATCAAAATGAAATTCATCTTGTGTAGAATCTCCACCATGCTTAGGTGCCAACACACCCAGATCCCATTTTTCAAAAGGTTGATTGCTTTGTTCAGAAATAAAGTGCTTGTTGTCCTCCTCAACTGGTTACCTCTGTGAGAGTCACTCCCAAACTCACTAGTATTGGTGTCTTCATAAGCACTCCTCTCCAAAGGTTGTGTATGATCATCCAACCTATCTATTTGAACCATCATCATTGGAATTATTATTGGGATTGATGAACTCAACCCCAAGCCTGTTGTTTTGTCTTTCCCTTCATGCACAAACTCATCCACAGTAGTTGCATGCATGGACAAAGGATCTTTTTTATATTTTGTAAATGGTCTTTATGTATTTAGGCACTATGAACCTTTTTTCCATTTGTTTGTTTCTCATTGTTTCTTGCACTAGAAGAATCTTTTTCATTTACTTCTACTTTCTTTTTAAAGATGGATCTTAACCATCCAAGATGCTCACGCAAGAACTTTAAATTTTACCAAAACTCTATAATTTTCACAACTCTCACTTTGTCTTTGATATGTCGAGCCATCATCTGAATCAAAAGGTCCAAGCACTAGTTTTGTTGTTGAGCTCTCTGTTGTTCTTGTTGATGTGTTTGAACTAGCGCATCCAACAAGTTCAAAAATCTCTCTTCTCCTAAATCCCTTCTTTCACCCATATTGCTTGTGTTATGTTCACCTATGCCTAAGTGCTCTTCTGGATCATGTTGTCCTTCTAACCCTGTCCTATTTATGTGTGAAGTTAATGATAAGTCCACAGTTGAATACTTCAATCTGTCATATCACTGCCCATTCATTTTGTACCCACCAGGATGTCAAGATACACTACTCTGATACCATTGTCGTATGCTGCCATGTTTGTGTCTTTTTTTAGTAAGCTTGAAGAGAGAAGATAGAACATAATTTAAGGGCAGATGCCAGATTTATATTGCAAATAAATAACAATAATAATACGCTGAAAATCTTTAAACTTAATCACACAAAATCTGATACAATTCTGAAAGAAACAATATTTTGCAAACTGTGAACACCCAAATGCAAGCACAACTTCAACATACCCATTTGTTGGAATGCATATAAATGTCTACAACAATTACAATCAGCAAATACAAAGGGTTTCAAACCATAGCTCGCATTAATACATCACCAAAATGCCACAAATGAAATTGTTATGCAGCAACAACAATAAATACAGCTATGAACACACTTGCCAAACTCCCCAAACTTCTCACAGCTGCTACTATAAATCAGATCTGTTATATTCACCACTGAAGATTGAAGTAATTATTGAACAAGCTGAATAACTAAGAGGCAGGGTGAATCAGTTATTCCCACACAATTTACAAAACTTTTGCTTTGTCGGTTAACAATTAAGTAATAACTTTTGATCTTTCGGTTAAGCACATAAAATATCCACAGAAAATGTAAACATGTAAACACGAGAACACCAACACAAAGAACACCAAGATTTACGTCGAAAACCCAAACTGGGAAAAACCACGGAGAAGCTAACTCTAATGAAATGTAAACACCGATTATGGTGACATCGGTTAAGGTGATTTGTGCAAAGACTCATTGCCGATTGTGCTCATTGCAGGTAAGGCTCACTGTCAATCAGGCTAACTACTCTGAAAAGGATGACTGCCAATACAAAGATTGATACAATGAAATACGGACAGATAATCTTGCATTTGAATATGCATGAACAATTCAACAATTAGGCTTTGTCACCACAATCACCAGTAGATCACCAATTGTCTGATCCACTGTTGTCGATATGTAAGCACTAAATGAATCTTCATTTTGCCACCTCAATTAACACTGTTCACATACAACATTGCCATAGGTTCACACTATTTTTCACCACATACACCATACTCTACTCTTGGATACAAAAATGTTCTCCTTTATTTATGCTAGTATCTGATCATACCTATGTCGGCTTCACACCAAACATGTGACAACTCCAATGCTAAAGAAATTACAATTAATATCATAGCATCGATCCTAAATCTAGGACATACATGAGACCAATTACATGCTACACCACGACCCACAGATAGGTCACACTTCAGATGTTACAATGTATATTACATTTTCCAAGAGCTGCCACAACCAAGACCAAAAGATGTGGCCATTGATAGAAGAATCACCATTATACATTGTAGCCGATATACCAAAAAAAACATCTAATAAACTTGCACAACTGTCTAGATACCTGTAAAAACTATGTAGCCAACGCAAGCACCAGAAACCGATAGAATATTCCTTGTGAAACAAAATACTGAAAGCATGCTAGTACACCAAAAACAAATAGATCATGAGTAGGACAATGTACATTGCCAAGGAACATCAGGAACACCAAAAATGTTCATACTAAACTTGTCTTGTGTATAACTGAAACTCTTGTTGCATAACCGATTATCTACAAGTACATAACCAAAACTGCCAAAAACCAACCAATATTGGCAGAGTGTTAGTATGGAGGTTTTGACATCAATGACAATCAATGCCAGCAACAATTCAATAAGCCTAACAATCTCCCCCTTTGACATTGATGGTAAAACACCGAAACAACAAAAGCTCCAAAACTCCAAAAAACTCCCCCTAAGTAAATGCAACATGAATTCTCCTTTTCTATCCCCCTCTTTGCCACAATGGCAAACAGCCAAAAAACTAATGAAGTAAACTCAAAGTAATACTGCAGTCGTCACCGAAAATACCTTTTTACACCTCTCTTTCAAAATAGGAAACTTCTTCCACTCAGTAATTTATGCCTCCATCCAAGCACACAAACTGACACAACCCACCAGCCTTTTGAATGACTTCATCCAATCCAAGGACTAAAACCTCTGAGCAAAATCTCCTGCATTGGTTAGGATGCCAGAAGCAAACCCCAACCGAACCTCAATCATGTGTCTCACTAGCCTAAATGTTTTTATTAGATCTTCTCTCTATCTCTACAGCAACAACCACTCTGTTTGAAGTTCGCCAACTCTGATGCTCTGTTTTCCATCTTGACCTTGAAAACGTCGTACGACTTGCCAAGCTCATTCAATTCCTTCTCAATCACTTCGCTTTGTCCTCTGAAATTGTCTACAGCGGCAGGTCACCAAAGACAATACCTATAAATATCTCCAATCTCTTTCACACACTCAATCTCAAGGATAACTACAGAGTTTCTATTTTGCATTGTCACACTTCTTCACTATGGAATTCTCCTCCATTAGGTAATATGATCCAAACTGCAACAATTCAATCTCAACATTCTTTATCAACGTTGTCGGTATCATACCAGACACAGTGGAAACTGCAACCTTTCTACTGATCAGAGGATCAGTCCGCAACTTTCTCACCATCTTCATGTCCTCTGAAGAACATCCAGTCCACAAACCATCAAGCTTTCCATACTCATCATTTTCCAACATGGTTCTCGCCGTACTCGAGTCCACATGTACAAACATTCCAGGTGAGGGCACAAAACTCTCCATATTTTCTTCCTCTTCTTCTGAAATTGTAACTATTTTTTTCCTTTCTCATTTGTCTTCAACTTCTTCGGTTCAAGAGATGAACCACCGACAGCTTCTTTCAAATACTTTTGACCAGAGGAGGAATTCTCCTCACAATGGCTTACGGATATAGCACTAGAAACAACCGACCCAGAACAAACATTCATCTGGAATATAGAAAAGTATGCCTTACATGCACTCACAGAGGACAAGAAACTCGAATATTTGCAAATCAGCTTACCGACAGGAATGTCAGTCCTCCACTCAAAAGTTATCAATTCTCAGTAAAGATTTCATAGAGTAGAATACCAAGCACATCAACAACAAACCAAATTTAAATGCATATCCATCTTCGACTGACATTTTTACATTCTCAAGAAAGTTGTTTAGCTATAGTTTACATAAATCCATTTGCAATTCTCCTTCACTATCTTGCATGAAATATACACAACTAAAGCAAAAGTCAAACCCTCGCGATTCTGAAACTGAATTTGATAGGAAACACCATAAGGAACATACCTTATAAGTGGATCTTCAATAGTATCCATATAAGGAATGCACGCTGATCACGACCAACTTCCGTAAGATCTTCTACCTCCTGATAACTAATAGACTTCTTCCCGGGTGATTCGCCAATACTGCCTCAATTACTACCTTCGATATCACATATGGTTTGTCAAGCATTAAGGTTTCACCATGAAACCAACTCAACAAAAACAGAATAAACTCGTTGTCATTACACCGCGAAAATTCACCCCGGATGTCAAGTCCAAGATTTCTGATTCTTTGTATGTCCTCCATAGGCAATCCGAATTCCAATTGCTTGATACGAATGTGATCAAACTCCTTTAATTCAAACATCTTCATCTTCTTCTCTATGGACGCACGAACAGCAGACTTGGGTGCCATACACAAAAAAAACTTCCACAAGTTAACAATTTTTCTTTCGTGCTACAATACCAAATGTTTCAAAAATTTTGCCTTTAAAGCCATGAAACATCACAAATAAATTTCCCGCCAAAATTTAAATATCGCTGATGCAGCTCAGTCGTTTTGTGCACATCACATCAATCAATCAATCAATAACCACATTTATTAATTGTTCAATCATCATACCGAAGGCATGCAAGTGTTTAACCGGTATCACCCCAGGCCAAAGGAGTGTATGAATTGATATGTTGAGTACTCTCCCTGAGCCCAAGCATTCAGCTCAGTTGTCGATAGAGTTAGTACCGGGATCCGGTACCACCTAACTTTCTACACCATCTGATTTCTTCCTCCATTTTGTCTTTTGCTTCTAAGCTCCACTAGATTATGCATCATGATTATCATTTCCAATATTTACCGAAACATTGTCAGATCTGCATGATTTTGAATAATGACCAATCTGTCCACATTTGAAACAATTCACACTTCTTTTTCCAGATCTCACCGAATGAACTTTAGATCTGCACTGACTAGCCTTGTGGCCAAAATTATGGCATACATAGCAATTTCCTCTAAAGATATTAACCATTGCATTCTTTTGTTCCTGATCTGAAACTTGACTCTTACATTGACTTGCTTTATGACCAATTTTATGACAACTGAAGCACTGAATCTTCTGCACCTTTCTCATCTTACAATCTACTACCTTATGTTCGTTTCAAATATAACAGCAACCGTTGAAAGATATATACCTTTTAGCCTTCTTGTAGATATGTTCTGGTTTTTTACCTCGCTTGTTACCTCAACCTTTGCATCATCTTCATTTACCTTTTCCTTGCCTTCATCCATCTGATTTGCACATTCACCGATAAACCCTAATCCTTTTTTATCCTTGTGACCTTTCTGAGAGGATAATAATTGATCCAAGATAGTATTGCTCTCACATGCCTTTGTATCTGATCTCGGCTTCTTTAGTTCCAACTCCAGCTTTTCATTTTGTTCAGAACTCTTTCTAATTATCTCATTGAAGTTTTCTTCAGTCTCTTTCCATTCATCCATTGCCATTTCTAGTTCAATTCTTCCTAACCAAGCATTCTTTGACTGGTATTTCAATTCAACTTTGATATCTTCTTCCCTTCGTGTCTTTTCATCCAGCTTCCTTTCAAGATCAACTAGCTTCTCTTTTAGTTGTTGATTCTCTTTTAGTTGTTGATTCAGATCTATATCATTGTCTTTTCATTCTTTCAATTTCTTCAATTCTTTTTCCAGAGCAGCAACTCTGTTGTTAGATTCCTTCAACTCTTGACTGACCTCCTTGTGCCTTGTTTTGAACCTCTTAAACTGATCTCTTAATTTTGCAATGCAAGCATTTGCTTCCTTCAAGTTTTCTTTCAACTCCTCATTTTCTGATTTAGTATCTTCAGTATCACTCATCACGATTTGCCAATCTTCTTCAGTGTAGAATCCTCCTTCCATCTGTTCAAGCAACCAAGATCTCCCTCAAGCGGTTAAGCTCAATCTACAAGGGACTAAGCTCTGGTACCAATTGTTGAGCTGGTCGAATAACTGAGAGGGGGGTGAATCAGCTATTCCCACACCATTTACAAAACTTTTGCTCTATCGGTAACAATTAAGTAATAACAACTTTTGATCTTTCGGTTAAGCACATAAACTATTAAGTTTTAGGATTGCTGCAAATGTAATAGCACTGCCTATGTTGTATGTGTTTTCCAAATGCAGCAATCTCTCTTTCATTTATATTGAGAATGAGGCTTTATATTGAGAATGAGGCTAGGAGAGACATGTCCTCTATTGATTATTATGAGATTAATATAATGATAATTGATTATATATATAAATATATATATAATATCTTTGAATCATTATTATATTAATTTCTCCTAATAGTATTTTAGATATATATCTATTTATATATATTATATCTCACATAATAATATATATATATTCAATAGTTTAAGGGTAAAATATCTCCTACTTATCAATCAATGAGCTTAAGGGGCTTTCTAATGAATGGTTCATAAGGAACAACACTTGCTAAAGGTTTTGCAAAAGGGGTTGCTCACAAAGAGGGCTTAACCATGGAGGAAACTTCGTAGTTAAGTGCGCTTGAGCTGGAGTAGTACTAGGATGGGTGACCTACTGGTAAGTCTCAGTGCTTCACCTCTGTGAGCATCACCTAGATGCAATGAGTGCTAAGTGTTCCATTCATTCTCGTGAGAGATGGGTTCTTGTGAGCCACTCCCCATGAAACATGGGTCAATGAGTTTGACTCAAAAACTACATAGTCGAATCCTGATAGCAATATCACAAGTCTGGAAATTTTTAAGATCTCCCAAAATCTAGAATCTTCGTTATAACTCCTATAGACCTGAAAACACTCTCAAACATCCTACTAGTATTTATATAAAAAAATAACTTGAAGTAAGGTCAAGTTTAAAGGAGAAAGATCAAACACTTTGAAAATTTCCAGCGTATCTAAATAAAATATAACTTAAAGTAAGCTCAAGTTTAAAGGACAAAGATCAAACACACAATAAACTTTCGGCCCTTGGCTGAGCCCAATGGCAGGTTAGATTCCAACCTACTTTGGGGCTCCATACCATTAGCCATTCACTGACAACCCTCCCTTCTTGCACTTTGAACAGCACCAGTTGCAATCCAATCCATGAGGGAAGTTGAGAGATAAGACCAAGGAATGATACAATTTGAGAAACAAGGCAATCAATTAGCTAATAATAGAAATGAATTTGATAAACCTCTTGCTGATGGCAGAATTATGAGAAGACAGTCAATTTGCTGATGAGGAGATTGTGAAAAATCTTGTGGAAATCAAGGTGAAATCAGTTAGAAACATGAGAAGTTAGTCCAACACTTAGCAGATTTTGATGAAGCCACTCAGGCGAGCCCAAGGGCAGGTCGGAATCCAACCTCTCTTGAGGCTCAAGAGCCCAAGTGCACATCAGATTCCGACCTCTCTTGGGGCTCTATGCCCAGTCGTCTCCTCCTCATTCGATCAACATGGAAGACAAATCAGAACAGGAGGGGTGAATTCTTGGATGAAATCGGCATTTGCAAGGTGAAGTTCAAGTGTTGATTCAAGATTTTGATACAAGAAGCAAGGTGTTGGGAAATGATTGAAAGACTAAAGAAGAATTTCTGAGTTTGATGAAGAGAAGATGACAAAGTGAAATGCAACTTGTAAAGTGAAATTGCAAGGAATGATAGATATTTGATATGAAATTGAATGGAAAGGCATGAAAGTCAAGTTGTTTAAGTGTAATTTGAGAGTGGAATGAACATCACCTTGAACTTGAGCCCAAGGGCAGGTCGGATTTCGACCTCCCTTCGAGCTCCATCATGAGCCAAACCAAGACACATTCAATTCCCCCCTTAGAATAACTTCGCCTCCCACCTCCAATTTCAGATTGCGAGTTGGCTTAAGAAGGGTTAAATGAGAGAGAAATAAATCAAGATTGAATCAAATTTGGAAAGAAATCAGGACAGCTCAATGAAAGGGTGAAAATTAGAGATTGAAGTTGAGAGTTGGATCATGTTGATTAGTAAAGGTGAAACTATGAAATCAACAGTTGGTGAGCATGTTCTAACAAGAGTTGAAAACTGGAAAATCATGATTTGAATATGAAATTAAGAATTTTGAATATCAATGCTTGGTTGTTGTTAAGATTGCTTACAAGTAAAGTTTTTTTCATTCAAGCGTCATGCTATTTAAAAAAGTTGTTTTATCTTGACAGCATTTTAAATTTGTCCATATTCATCATTTTACAAACTTAATGCATCCATTCATTTTGTTTTGCAAGGCTGAAGTGAAGGATCGAGATGCTCAAGAACATGGAGGAACTATGGCGGAGTACAATATGAAGCCTTCATGCACTAGCAAGTAGTAAGTCGTTCATTGAGAGGACAAGCAAGATGATGTTCGAGGTTCAAGTCAAGGGGATAACTCCAAGATTAAGGTCAAGACATCAAGATGGCATCAAAAATTCAAGTACAAGCAAGTGCAATTTCAAGCTTCCATAAGAAGATTCCCTAAATCAAGGAGGGACAAGATAAGCATGTTGAGGTGGCGCTTCATCTTCACCCAATCAAAAAATTCCAGTTGCACGTGTCCAAAATTGTCCAATCATATTATGCCAAGTGTACATGTTGGGTCCACATCTTGCCTCTACCTAATCTATTTTCTCATTGGCTCTCAAAAGCATTGTAAAAGCATTGTAATTTTCTTATAAGCCCACAAGGTCATGTTTTTTTGTAATTGGCTGGCATTAAATGTTTGTAACTATAAACCCTAATTGGGTTTATGTAGATTAATCTTGGTCGTTGATCTCAGATCAATCCTAGTCACTCATTGTACTTGGAAGTTTGGAACTACTATAAAAGGCAAGGCCTTGTCATTTGTAAAGAGAGAGACTTGGAGAAATTGTTGTCATAATGCTATCCAAGTAATTGCTAATTCATTGTTGGTCTTTATAGTGGATTATTTGTGTTGCTTTGGAGTTTTGCATGGTTTCTACATTTCCTCACTTAAGAGTAGGATTTCATTTCATGTTGGTTAGAAGTAGTGTTTAGTTGAATGGAAGATATTTTAGATGCATCTTTGGTGGACTCGTTTAGACCAAACCACTAGCTACTTATTGATTCCAAGTTTGCCTTGCGTGGTTGAATGGCATAACTATGAGCTTTGCTTCAATTATTGCTTGTACATTGATATACATCGATGGATGGTGTTAGTGGAATGGTAATAGTTTGAACATCTTACATCTACCTTAGACGATCGCACTAGCTTGGTTGATATCGATGGCTAAACCGATTCTAGCAGACACAAAGACACTCACGGTTTCTTGCATTCTAGGAGTAGAATAGCTTTCTAAACCCTTGTTCCTTTGCAGTTTGTTTGGTTGGAAGAAGTTGAAGTAAATGATATCCATTGAATGAACAGTGTAACCCTTTGTGATACCCAACATATCACATCATTACAATTGAGTGAATGCCCACAACAAGAAGGAACATTGGGGTCGTATCATTTGATCACACAATCCATATACATTGTGTAGCATATGAGCATCCTTATTCAAGAGAGAGTTGGAGATTTGGTGTTTCATTTGGAATACTAAGTATTCGATTTTGCACATTGTGGTGGCATAAAACCCACATCAACATGTTTGTTATTCACTATCAGTAGATTTACTAGTGTTACTACCTGAAACTACTGAAAATCAAATGAATAGAGCTAAACAACAAATCAGAAATATGATAACCACCGAAGATAAGTATGCACTTTAACTATGTTGGATAACCCCTAACTCAAGCATCTCATCAAGCATCCTTTCAATCTCACTGTTTTGCATATACGTGTCGCAGCAGGACCTGATGTTGGGTTGTTCACTCTGAAGAATCGGTTGTGTAGCATGATCATAATCTCATTTAGGAGAATGACGTTTAAGCATCTCCCAAAAGTCCACTGAATGTCTAGTATTCACAATCAGAAGATATTAGATATCCTAATGTTACTACCTAAAACTATTGAAACTCTAAAGAATAGAGTTGAAGGACAAATCTTAAAGCTCCCCTTTTTCAAGAACTTGGTCACTTGATGAAAGCTCTATTGTTCAACATCTTGAAACCTTATAAAGATATCTTGTGAATTTCTCAATGGTTCCCAAAGTAATAATTCAATGAAATTCCAACACTATATCAGCACAACCAATTGGAATGGGAAACAGGGTGCTTTCCTGCCTGTAACTGATCATGTCTATCTTGAAATTGTGCAATTTTCTTGAACAAACAACTGTACCCCTATCAGCTCTCATAACTTGGAACTCCAACTAGAATCAACTAGTATTATGACTTCCTTTTTAAAATCCTCACACCTTGAGCTTCTAAGGTGCAGCAATAGCTGACAGAGAATGACAAGAAATGGTTGTTTGATCTATCAATGGCTCCTCTTGTTCATCCTCTAGTTCTAACTTATACTCCTCCTTTGTCTCTAGTGCTCAATGTAGAATAACTGCACATTTATGTCATCTACTGTATCTGTTATCATTATAGCATTAACCCTTGGCTCTATTTCCTTCCATTTGTTGAGATGTCAATCTGACTGGTGTTGGAAAGCTTGGAAATAATTGCTCCTTAACTAATGATTGCTTATTCTCTATTCTACAAGCTTTAATCATAGCCTAATCAATACTTTTAACCTCAGAGTATACTTCATGATAAATCGCATCCTCGTGACCAGCCACGAACACATTCAATCTCACATCATCTCAGAGATTCTTTGCCCACAGGTTCAATGTTAAAAATTGTTAAATGTAATCACCAATTGTGCATGAATGTCAAAGCCTGGTTAACTAACTAAAGGAATCTCTCATTTTTGAGTTATCAATGTTCCACAAATTCCAAATTTAGACCTTGTGAATCTCCAGTAGTGTTTTTGGAACCATTTCGACCATGACCTATTGTTCCAAACAAATACTCAGAAGAATACATGCCAATTGGAATCAATGCATGATGTGGATTTCAAAGAATTGTTCCATTTGACACATTCCTGTGAGAAAGCTTGGACCTTAAAATTGATTTTTCACTGCAAAAATATTTCTGTAGCATTCCTTGTAACCAATGTTCTTGTGCCCCTTTATTATTTGAGGCCAGCATTTGTTGAATGCTGCCATTCATTTATTCCACCTCAAATTGTCGTCCAATCCAGCAACCAAGTTGCTGAGAGATCATAGAAGAAAATATTTTTTCAGAAAATTCTCAACAAACCAAAAAAAGATATTTGGGGTTTCTCAAAAGATAAAATCAGAAAACTATCAGGAAACCAGAAAAAGCTACAAATTTTGAAGAGAGATAACTAGTGTTTTATATATTTAGATGCATCCTAATTGTAAAGAAAAAAAGAGTGAAAGTAACAATCAGTGTACAGCATGGACTTGGAAATTTCTCATTAATTATGAGATTGTTGATTACAATGAAAGTGCATATTGTATTACTCAATACTTCGAACCACAAAATACAAATGGAACTGTTCTATATAAAGAAAGCTATGTGTAAGAGCAAGCACATATCAAAACTTGCTCTCTCTCTAGAAACACATACCACATATGCTAAGAACTCAAATGAAGCAAAAGTAAGAGGCCCTGCATGGGCTGTACCACATTCTCCACATGTTTTCCCATATCCAAATGAACAAACCACTAGGGAGCAAAAGGATAATAATAAAACTCATCCAGATAATAGTCATTCTTTCTTAGCAATTTATCATGACACCAAATGTATACTGATGTAAATATTTTATATTGTATTCATAGAACTACCAAACAGGGGAGGAATATAAGCATTTGTATTAGGAAAAGTGTCTATCAGGAATATTCAATATTAGAAATTTATATTTCTGAAAAAGCAAGGATAATGAGGACTGGAAAGATTCCAATGACCAGTATATTATGCAAGGTGTTGAAAAAACTCAGAATAGGAAAAATCAACTGAAAAGGAATGTGCACAACTGTGTCTTTGTGATAAACCAATCAAATTACAATGACTGCTATTTCCCAAAAGGTCAAATACCTGATTCTTGGCTTTGTTATATTCTACATTATTAATCTGTAAAAGGTTATTGGTTCTGATATGGAAAACAAATTGCGTCTTAAGCAAGGGAGATCTAAAACTAATTGCCTCAAAAAGATTCAGATTTTCCAGTATTATTAGCCCTTAGCTTTGATTAAAAGATATAACATCAAGATGCCGACAAATGACTGTAAAAATGCACTATATGGCACTGGCAGGAAAGCACAAATAATAATTGAAAAGAACTATATAGATCAGATCCACAAAATAATAACAAAATACGAGCAGAACATATGATTATTAAGCAAGGCTACTTTGATGGGGCAACATCCAAAAGTTTTACAAAAAAAAAAAAAGAATTTGTGATATAATGATCAACAACCACTCATTACCTCCTATATATACACCATCATTTGGCAATATCGATCTCCTAATCCCAATGAGGCCAACAAAAAAATGTAATTAATATATCAAAACTAACAAACTAGTAAAGGTGGGTCACTACGGATAATGTGTGCGCTGGCTAGCCATCACATGTCCAATAAATCCAATGATTTTAAGGCATGACAATACGTATCAATAGTTTATATCTTTGTAAATTAAGCTAACCTCGTATATAACATCATTTGGCAATATCGATCTCCTAATCCCAATGAGGCCAACAAAAAAATGTAATTAATATATCAAAACTAACAAAATAGTAAAGGTGGGTCACTACGGATAATGTGTGCGCTGGTTAGCCATCACATGTCCAATAAATCCAATGATTTTAAGGCACGACTACATATCAATAGTTTATATTTTTCTAAATTAAGCTAACCTCATACATTAGTGTTTGTAGGTGATCATACTCACATATTGTGAATGCGCCAATTTCCCAAGAATGCTTTCATATTTTTTTCTAAAATGTAGCTACTATGCTGCAAGCCCAAATGGCATCCAGTAGTATGCCTATGCTCCAAAATCAAGGATAATGTTCATTTTCTTTTGCTATGTTGATTTTACTGAATCTCGAATAATATTCCAAAAATGAACACTCACCCCCTGCCAATTCTTCTAATATAGTATAAATAAATGTGATGGTCTTTCTTTGTTACCACATTCAAACATCAGAAATTTCCACATACACTTCATTCATCTGTATTCTTTGTGCATGCTATTACAACCAGAGATATCATTCATTATTTTTTACTTTTCTAATCATTTTGGTAACCAACATTCTCTAATTTCCTCATATACAAGAGCTATGTATCAAGGTTTCATTCTATAGGGTCTCCTATGCAACTGCTCAATCCTAACTCTTACGGAAAAATAATTCAAGTGGCCCGTGGCTCCCTTCATAATCTTTATGTCCATACAAATATCTTTATATGCTCCACAAAGACCCTTATTGTGAAGCATATATGGTTCTTCCTATGTGCCTATATTTTGGTCTTGCATAAACAAGGGTGCTTTGATCTGTAAATCGGTAACACAGATGTCATGAACATCTCTCACTTCATTACATATTCTGAATATTATCATTGATGATCTAGTGACCTAGTCTATTCATATTTTATTCTAGCGTCTGCTAATTTATATTTTGTTTCAATTACAAATGCAGAGTGTGATTTCGTAATCACTGATTTGCCAGTGAATAGTCCTCTATCAGGGAATCTACTATCTTCTCAACTGTCTAGGTGTAAAACACATTCCTTGTCTGTCTCAAACTGCCATTCAGAATTTTAATTCTCACTTATGCTAGAAAATTTTTTCTTCAATCAAATTTGTTGTGATTGTATCTAATTTAAATGTACCACTTCCACTTTTGATGGATGTCATATCTTTGTGCCAGGCCCAAATATGTATTAATTATGTCTTATGGTATGGAGTCTGGACAACCAAAAATTGCATCATACTGTTGTCACACTCATTTAGACAGAATGTTTCCTCCTGATATCCCGCCAAGTAGTGTGTAGCTTAAAGGCCAATTATTTCCATTGTGGTTGTTTCATACTTCCACATAGTAGAATATCATTTTTCCCTTTAACAAACTGGTGTCTTTATCATTAATTGGTTTTTATTTTTGTTTTAAGTTTTGAGCATTGCCCAATAATTACTTCGCTATTACTGCCACGATTATTTCTTATACATAGGGTAACATTTTTAACTCATTTAGATACAATGTTTGAGTCATTTTCTTTCCTTTGATGATTTTTCTGATTCCTCGTAGTTTTTGATATTCTTGACTATTGTCAATTCGTCTTTTGTGACATCATCTATTTTGATTCTTTAATTGCTTGAACTCTTGTTTGCATTCAATGTTTCTCAATACTCATTTTGAGTTTGTCTTTTCTACCTCCTTTTGATTGCATGATGTACACATATTGTCCCATTCATCGATTTCTATCATGTTTTCTTACTACTTTTGTACATTCTTTATCAGTAGACCTCCTAGTCCACATTCAGAACATACATAGTTCTGTACATTCTTTATCGGTAACTGTAAGGTTTCCTAGACCACATTCTGAACATATTTTTTACACTGTATGTAAGCTAATAGGTCATTCAGATTCTCTTTTAAACTGATCCCACATTCCCAACATTGAATAATAGGTCTTCCACATTGATCCCTAGCATTGAGAATTTGTGATCTGATCTTACTATTATTGCTCAGTGATCTTTGATTCCTTGCAGTAGCACATATTGTCTGTCTTCTCTTGGCTTGGTATTTGAATTGAATAGGTAGCTTCTTATATTGGACAATATACTCCTCTTTATTTCCTTCTGGCATTTTAGACACTGTATTCCTGCTCGTTCTGTTTTATCTTTTCTAGATTTTGGGTCTTGCTTCACCATTTTGCTAAAAAAATGGTAATCTTGATCCTCCTTCATCAGCTTCTAATTCTCGCCCATCTTTTACTTCTTATTCTAAATCTAACATTAGATTTAAATTTTTTACATATATTTTTATGAAATGGTGTTGGTAATATCCTCCTCATATTGGTCTTGCTCCATCATTTTGCTAAACATTTTTGTAATCTTGATCCTTCTTCATCATCATCAAAATCTCACCTCCTTCATCAGCTTGTAATTCTCATGCATCTTTTACTCCTTGTTCTAAATCTAACATTAGATTTAAATATTAAATGTATATTTGTATGAACTGGTGTTGGTAATATCCTCATGTTGGTCTTGCTTCATCATTTTGCTAAACATTTTTCTAACCTTGATCCTTCTTCATCATCATCAAAATATCACCCATCTTATACTTATTGTAATAAATCCAACATTGGATTTAATGTATATTTTATGAGCTGGTGCTGGTTATATCGTCATATTTTGCTCAAAGCCTTTATATTGTTTAACATTGAAGTGAGATGGTCAAACGACCAATGCCAATCTTTTGTAATAGTACAACATGAAGAAACAATAGCATTCAAAAAAAGGATTTAATTCAGCATGTCAGCAAAACTAAACACTAAAGAAAATATGTCCAGCCATGCTACAGACAAATTAAGTAAAATTTTAGCAATTCAACCAACAGTCATGAAGAGTAAAATTCTAACAACACAACCAAAATTATTTTCTTTCCAGATAGGAAAATAAAGATAACAAATGAGAAACGGTTAAGCAGTTCCATCCATTAGAAACTCGCAATCCTAGTTCATCAATATCATTCATTTACAAGATGAATGAAGCTCATTGTTGAGTTTACCCAAAAGCATGGGCTGACTAAGCCTCAAAGCATTAATAATAAACAATTTTTTAATAATTTACCAATTTAATATGAATATATTGATCCAATGTTTATGGCTTCTAATCTGCTTGTACATGATAAATAATATGGCTATCTCAAGATTATTGAATGACTCAATCTGTCAAAAATGAAGCTGCTGATGGAAATAATATGGCTATCTCCAATAATAACTCAATTGTTTAATAATCAACTAACCTCCACTTGACCTATAGAAAATTTGATGTGTTTGCACTGCAAAGTAGAGTGTAGAAATTAAAATTAATTAAATCACTATCATACCAACCTCTCCCTGACCGGGAACATATAATTTTCTGTCCTCCAATAAAGGTGCAAGAACTGAGAGAATGTCAGATGGTGCCTTGTCAATATCTTCGAAAACCACCCAGAATCCCCTAACCACAGCCTGCGTTGAACACAAGCCATATGCACAATACAGCTGAGAAAATACTCAAATTGCAAGATAGATACACATACATGAACTACGAAATGATGCATCTCAGAAAAATGCATCTTTATTGACAATATAGAAAAATTCAACCTGAGTAAGAGAGCCAGGCTGCCACTTGAATTCTCCGGGAATCTCGGTACAAATGTAAGTGCCAATCAGTGTTTTGCTGTCCATTTGTTCATCTAAATGGATGAACAAGATATCTAGACACCAAAGCAATTAAAGGATAACATTAATATGTATAACCTCATTTAAATGAAATAGCAACTAAAATCGAAATCAGGACATAATAATAGATTTTTCTACAAGCAGTCACAGAACAAATATAACTAATTTTGGAATGATAATAATACGCTTTTCAAACTATAGAAGCTTATTGCCAAAAGAGACATAAGCATGATGCAAATACATAATTCATCAGCTATATTGTTTCAAAACACAAGATTCTTGCCGAAGAAAAATATATTAAAATTTAACTGCCGGTCTAAAATTCCAACACCCAATTGAAAATCAAGGCCACATTTCCATCACATAGAAGGATACAAATAAACACTAGGGCATACAAAACAACATTTAACTATCCATACCAAAGTCTTTCTGTTTTCATTATTAAACAGGGAATCATATTTTTATTACATTTCCATTTTCCTCGAAACAGATCAAATTTGTACAGTGCAAGCAAAAAGTTTAAAGGAACTACGACTGCTGACAATGTAAAACTAGCTGATATCCATTCACTTCAGATCCAAAGTTGTAACCCCTAAACTTGACTTGGTTATTTGATATACTTAAACATAACATTCTAAAGGGTAATGGCATACTTCCCTGCATCTAGACCCTTTCCAGCAAAAGCAATATGTTGCATATACTTATGGTGCTCAATAATTACTTCTGATACAATTATCAGGAACCATGAGAGTTGCGATCAAAATAACACAAGGATTTGGTGTATGATCTGCTGTTGAATTAATATTTTAATAGTTAAACAAATGGACTTCCAAACTGATTGCATTTCGTAGTCTAATGGCTCTTGATCAGGATCAGTTGTCTGCCATGAAGATCAAGACTACGTAAGTCCCTGCAGTAAGCACACAACCAGACTTATAACATCCCACCACTCTTATATGTAACCAAAAAACATCTATAGGATAAACAAAACAACCACTGTAACACAGTGACCCGTCCCCCCCCCCAAACCCAGCGTCCCCGTACCGGAGACGTCCCCATCCGGGAGACTAGGCATCCCCACGTCCCCCCACCACCACCTTCCCGCCGCCGGGACGTGGGGATGGCTAGACGTCCCGGGGACGTCCGAGGGATGCCTAGGCATCTCCAAGACATCTCCAAAGATGAGTTTGCCTTGGGGGATGATTATAAGCCTCCCTTCACTACATTTTGACATAATTTTGTACTTGTTTTGATATATGAATATCATGGTACTCATTATAATCATCTTTATGATATTTTTGATATAATATAAATCAGAATCTTCTATTTGCCGATAATTTGAATTTTTAATAATAATTGGTAATTCGATATTCAATGTTCAATCTATATTGGGTATGTTACAATTTTGTTATGTTCAAGTATTTGGTATAATTAGTTCTTATACTGTTATACATCATTTCGTAACTACAATTCAAGTACTATATGTATAGTATATTACAGCACCCCCCCCCCCCCCGCCNTATTACAGCCCCCCCCCCCCCCCGGCCGCCATCCCCTGCTGTCCCCAAATTGAAGCCCTTTTTTCCCCGTCCCACTGTCCCGACATCCCCCAGTACCCGTGTTACACTTAAAACAACCAAAAAATACAATTCAGGAATCAAATATCAATTTAGCCATCTATTTGCCATGTCAATGACAGTTAAGAATGATGCAAAAAAATTGACAGATTTTTTTA
Source organism: Thuja plicata (assembly GCA_018584345.1). Lineage (NCBI taxonomy): Eukaryota > Viridiplantae > Streptophyta > Pinopsida > Cupressales > Cupressaceae > Thuja > Thuja plicata. The sequence goes on along the minus strand of MU227556.1, from coordinate 684,218 downwards.
AAATTGCACATCATTATATGTCTATTTGATATTATATTCTTGTAGGAAATTCAGAAGTCAAATCAGTAATTATGGACATAAGTATCTCTCAAAGAATTGCAAGTTGTAAGAGAGCTAAGGAAGCATGGACAAGAGTAAAAAGTTCATATCAAGGTGTTACCCCTATTTTTAAACTTGGCCAAATTTAAATTTTACATCTCTATCTGACGCAGTCATGGCCGGAGTTTCCCTAATGGAGATGATCCAACCATGCAGCAAGAGTCAACACAGCGGAAACAACCAACTCAAAAACAAGAATAGACCATCAACATGCTATAACAGATATTCGCATTATCACAGAATCAAATATTTACATCACATTGGCCTGCAACAAGCAGATTACAAACTTTCGACATACAAGCCTGATTACAACAAAAATCCAAATATAAACCCTAGTGCTAACCTCCCAAAAGATTATTCTACACAATGCTACCACTACCCCTAAACAAAGATCAAATGCCTCAATATATAAAGCCTTCACAACACATAGGTCCACTAGATCGACTACATTTTCCAAGACAAAGAAAACATAACATGTACAAATATAGGTCAGGACCCAAATCATAAGATCTCAAAGACAAGATGTGGAAATGTCGCGTGATCCAAGATAGATGTCAGCAAAAGATCTAGGAACATCATAATATGAGCCACTAAGCTTCATGATCGGGGAATTGCTTCGCAAGATCGGAAAACTCCAACTGACAGTTAGAACATGAAGAACACACAGAACTGACCAAGAACCTTTAATATCTCCACAGCGAAGTATCCTAATGAGGTGTGAACCCAGACATAAGTATAACATGAAGTCCAGAACAAACCCTCAAGTTCGCAGCACCAAATGGTCCCAAACCAAGGAATACTACCAGAAACATTGAACTGCTAACTAAAACAAAACTAAGAACAAACCGAAAGGGAAATATTTTTTGGCTGATGCAAGATTGCCAACGACCCAAGGATGCTCCTACATCAGACACCCCTGGTGATAAGAAAATGTTCCATAAGAAAAACTTACGAACATTTGACAAAATGCGGGACATAAATCCCATGTTCCTTCTTCATCCAAATATCCTCTTTATCTGCAACTGTCCTTCTCTGCACTTCTGCCAGATCCATCCTCTTATTCTGCTTTGTGCTTATCTTATCAATACCACCACTTCATTTCTTCTTCATAACTGATCCCATCAAAGTCTTTTGTTGCTCAACTTTCCCTCTGTCACCATTCAAGTCCTTTAGTATTATCTCAAGATTTTGATTCTCAGAACAGTAATTCTTCATCGTGCTCAAATTCCTTCCACTTTTTCTCTCTGCCTCCTTCAAGGGAACCAAGGTAAACTTTGCCCATCTTTCTCTATTGTGCAAATTTGTTCTGCAATCATGAATAGCTCCCCTATCATATTGCCAAGGTCTACCCAAAAGAACATGACAAGCACTCATCTATGCCACATCACACAATACCTCATCTTTGTAAGATCCAATATTGAAAATCACAGCACATTGCTCGTTCACCTCCACAATGTAATCGTCCTGAAACCAACTTATCCTATACGGACAAGGATGTTTAAATCTCTTCAATCCAAGCTTCTGCACGTCTCTTCCGATACCAAATTATCAGCACTACTACAGTCCATAATAACCTTACAACATTTACCTCCTGATTTGCAAACAATCCTGAACAAATTCTTCCTCTGTATAGGTTCAGTTTCTTTCTCACTCAACATGATTCTCCTAAGCATAAGAGATTCTCCCATCTCAGGTTCTACCATACTTTCCACAAGTGCATCAGCAACCTACTCATGTGCCACAAGATTAAGTTTACCCAAACTTTGACTAGATCCTTCAGAACATTGTAAAGCTCTATGTCCTATGCCACCACATTTAAAACAAGTACCTTTAAATTTCTTGCTACCATTTCCTCTTCTCTGTATCCTCTGATCAAGTTCCTCTTCAATGGTCTTCTTTTCCTTTCCATTGCTATCTACTTGCTTCTCCTTCCCTCGAGGGTTACTTTGTCTTCTTTTTAACTTATCTTTTGCCTTCAATGCATACTGATAAGCATCCTCCACTGTAGAAATCCGCACTATACTCAACTCGTCCTGAATATTAAATCTCAGACCATTAATGTACCTAGCCACCTTTTCCTTAGATGTCTCTTGGTGCCCAGATCTGATTGTCATCCTGTAATGTTCTTCGGTATAATCCTTCACACTCATGTCCTTTTGCTTCAAGTTGCAACTTCTTGAACAATTCTAATTCATAATCCTCGGGATTGCATTTAGCTTTCAATCTAGCAACCATTACCCTCCATCTAGTAATTTTCATTTCACCATGTTCCTCTATCTTTTTGCAATTCTTTCCACCATAAGGCAACATGACCCTTCAACTTAGTCTATGCTAACCTAACTCTCTGTGGATCCCTGATATCTTTAAGCTCAAAGTAATCTTCTAGTTCACCGATCCAATCTATCAAATCCTCGGGATATAATGACAATGAACTAGAGAAATTAGAAACCTCCATCCTATGACTTTTACTTACTTGTGTCATAGCTCTCAATAAGCATTCTTCATCTATGGGGATCTCAACATCTACAGTCTCAAGATCTTCAGCAGCTTCCTAATATTCCTCTTAAGTCTCAAGATTCCTTTGCAATCCAATCAAAGCATTTTGGATCTCAGTCCTTATCTCATTTTGAAATCCTCCATCATTTGTTCTAGCCTTCTAGGCGGCATCTTCCCAATCCTCAGGTGCAACTGCCTCAGCTTCAGCGATTTGATTACAAGGTACTCAATTGCCTCTCTATCAGCGATCTATCAAACACACTCGCAGCCTGCCTCCAACTCGACGATCTGTCCACCTTGGTATGTGCATAACACTCCACATTAATTTCTCAATCAGAAACAATCTCCTCAAGGATCCCCTTGCACAAGTCCTCTGCAATTGTGGGCCAGATCCACACTCTTCCACCCCACAACAAACACATCTAGGGCTTCGCAAGTTCAGGAACTCAACCCGCTACCACAGGAACATAAACCTTGCTCTGACACCATCTGACGCAGTCATGGCCGGAGTTTCCCCAATGGAGATGGTCCAACCATGCAACAAGAGTCAACACAACGGAAACAACCAACTCAGAAACAAGAATAGACCATCAACATGCTATAACAGATCTTCGCATTATCATAGAATCAGATATTTCCATCACATTGGCTTTGCAACAAGCAAATTACAAACTTTCGGCATATATGCCTGATTACAACAGAAATCCAGATCTAAACCGTAGTGCTAACCTCCCAAAAGGTTATTCTACACAATGTTACCACTGCCCCTAAACACAGATCAAATGCCTCAATATATAGAGCCTTCCCAACACATAGGTCAGCCAGATCGACTACATTTTCCAAGACAAAGAAAACATAACGTGTGCAAATATAGGTGAGGACCCAAATCATAAGATCTCAATGCCAAGATGTGAAAATGCCGCGCAATCCAAGAGAGACGTTGGCCAAAGATCCGAATCATCGTAATATGAGCCACTAAGCTTTGTCAATTGGGGAATTGTTTCGCAAGATCAGAAAACTCCAACTGGCCGTTAGAACATGAACACACAAAACTGACCAAGAATCTTTAATACTCCACAGCGAAGTATCCAAATGAGGTGCGAACCTAGACATAATTATAACATGAAGTCCAGAACAAACCCTCAGGTTCGCAACAGCAAATGGTTCAAAACCAAGGGACACTACCAGAAATATTGAACAGCTAACTAAAACAAAACTAAGAACAAACGGAAAGGGAAATATTTTTTGGATGATGCAAGATTTCCAACGACCCAAGGATGCTCCTACATCACTACACATTGGTTAGCATATGTCCAGTTCCATGCATAAGTGCCATCAAGCCATCAAATTGTGTAAGAATGGATTAGATGTTTAATTCAAAGAAGGTACACACATGTTTGTCTTGGGTAAATGTTGCATTTGCTCAATAAATCTAGAGATACAACAAATCTCTATCACAGGGTTTCATTGTTGGAATCTCGATTATCAATTTTGGTGCTCCATGAAAAGGGGGTGAAACCTATGAAATTAATGCTCAAAGTATCTGCAATTATCATGATCAAGCGGAACTCTCAATGGTTAATGTTTCGACATCATAGCTCCAGGCATTTCCATGCTAAAATCTATTTGTTTAAATAGATGAGAATCGATAATCTTAATAGAACGCATTAAGTCCGACCCAATTCTTGAAGTGTTCAATGTGTTGACACATGGTTCGAGGATATCATATGAACTCGATCAGCAATATTAAAAAGGATTTCGAAAAGTTTGAAGTCCCTTGTACTATCGGAAGGTCGGCACTTTCATGAACTTTTGAACGGGTGGCAAAGTTCGAGCTTCCCCCAATTCACCGATATAGTGCATTATCTGGCTGATGGAACAGTGCAAGGACTCCTACAAAGCTCTAATATGGCCGAGCTCCAACATAATTGCCGACACTTATGTGCATACTCGAGCATCAAAGGATTTTGAGTGGTGTAAATTAGGCATTGATTTCCAAGCATCACGGTGCCTCATTCTTTTTATATTTTTATTCAATGACAGTGATTGCCTCCAGCAACGTCACCTCCAATAAAAGAAGAGAGAGCTCAGAGCTTTTTGGTAACATATAAGCCAAAACTGAGTTCTAAAGTTTTTTTTTTCTTTGATGTCCCAATGTGCAAGGGATAGACTCTTTCAATTAGGCTTCAAACATCCTGACTCGCCAACGAAGGAGCAGCAGTCCGCATCATGCTTGGAGATGATCGCACAGATAGGAATATAAGCATTAAGGGCAATGAAGTCTCGACCATGCTATGATAGGAATATAAACATTGAGAAGCAAAAGAGGTCAATACTGCAAAGTATATGTATGTGAGATGCTGGAGCAAAAAGAGAACCCGAATTGGAAAGTGGAGATCTCTGTTGGTTTTCTATTACCAATGATGGGAGTCGTCCAGGACATCAAAAGCGTTACATCAAAACAGAAAACACGGTGCTTGTGATATGAATTGTCGAAGCTCTACGAGCTTAAAAGTGCTACATATGATCGATGTTGAGGGTCCACCATTTAGATGGTATGGATAGTGTTATCATGATCTGCTAGCAAGTGAAATACAGGGCACAGAGATGGGATAAGGCCCTACCTTAGAGTCGGTTGACTCAGTCTCAAGGAATAGTAGACTTGTCTTATAACAATTTGACACAGATATCCAGGGATGCTGAAAACATCAGAAGGCTCGGAGCATTTTGAAAATTGACTCTTCAATATGAATTGTTGCAGAAAAATTTTCAAGACAGAGATAAGAAAAAGGGGTCATTGTTTTATGATGAAAGCCCTGAACGAGGACATCCATGAAGAAGATTTAATACAAATCCATCGTATACAGGCAATGAAACAGAGGTAGAAAGGACATTGTCTTAGTGATGCTCATTGTATGACAGTCGTCAATTAAAACACCAATCATATGCATTCATATCGAGAAAGCAATTAAATTTAAAGTTGGGAATTTATAGGCATTAGTGGCATGGATACATTGCAATTATATGAAGGCGTGTGAATCCCAACTGAAGACACGGATAGATTTGAAAACAGAGCATACTCCGAATGCAAATATGATTAGTTGGTGATGGGTCCGACTTCAAAGACACCAAGCTATAATAATCTTAAATTTAATAATTCCTTTCAAAGACTTATTTTAAGTAAAATCAAAAGTCACTGGGGGAGAATTATTTTACTTTTCAATTGCCGAGAATCAGTTATTGAAGAACTGAAAGGTCATTTGGTGCTATTTATTATGAAAATTTTCCTGAAAAACGGGAGTGAATTCTACCAAAAGGGGGAACGATTTTTATTCTTTTGAGCTTGTAAATGGGAAATAATGATAGTGCATTTTTTGTAGAGGGGTATAATCTTTTTTGTACAGGGTTAAAGGGGCTTCGAGCTCTCTGTTTTTGTCTGAAGAATAAAGGAGGATTTTAAAGCTTTGTATTTAATTGTCTTCCTTCGTGATTGTTGTTTCCTTACGTTAATTGCACTCATTTTCAGATAATTTTCTCTGTATCTAGAATCATGTGTGGGCATTTTGTGAACTTTGAATCTGTAATGCTCGCATATCCTCAAAGGGAAGTTGGAGTTATTTTCGTCAATCTTTTCTTGTGAATGTTGGCAAGGCAAACTTTGTGTCGCTTTTCTATTCTTCTCCTTGTATATAAATTTGTTAATCACATCTATGTCATAGCTATGACCAAATGTTAGCAAGCCTTTTCTGCTTTCTGGTTAAAAGCATACCTAGTTTTATTTCAGTTGTTTCCATCATACAAAGGTAGCTGCACTTCTTAAATAAGCAAAGAGTCGGTGTAGAAAAGCATCATACCTGACTCGAACTCAAACTGTTAGTTGTTTTGACTTTCAATCTGGGCATTAAGGAGTCATTTTTAGAAATTACTCGTGAAAGGAAAAAATCTGAACTAACACAAGGTATTGATTCGATAAGGATTTTAAAACTTCAAACCATAAGAAAAAATTCTAGGAATTCAAGATAATAAAAAAGCTGAAGATTATAGTATTAGAGTGACAAATATGATGAATAAGATAAGAACATAAGGTGAGACAGAAGAGTGATGTGGTTGTCAAGAAAATCTTATATCTTACACACAAGTGGATTCATATTGTGATTACACTAAATGAGTGCAAAGATTTAAATTGTTTAAAATTTGAAGAGAAAATAAAGTATTTGTGTGGTCTAACTCTAGATTAAGCACTAACCTCAAAGGCAAAAAACAATAATAATAATAATAAGATTGAAGTACAAGCTTCAGTCGAGGGAATAAGACTCCATAAAAGATATAGTTCTAATTTTAAAAGGAGTAGAGTAGAGGCCACGACAACTGATGCAAAGTAGGGAGGAGTGTTTCAAAACCAACCACAATCAACCTATCTTCCAATGTTTGAACCCCCAACAATGGTGATCTTTTCTCCCAACTCACCTAATCACCTTGTAGTCACTAGACATGGTCATATTTGTACATCTTCCTAGAAAAGGCCTCAAACCCAATCAATCAACAAGTACAAGTTGCCTTGTGACTTGGAACAACCTAAACGACCCAACCAAACACTGATCATATGCCCTTGATGTGATGTAATGGTAGTTCCTTTACAACTAGGACTAATTCCTAGTAGCCCTCCTGAAGGGGTTTTCCAGGCAGAACCTATTGTACAGATTTCATCTGACAAACATGGATGCATTTTTGAGTGCCCATTACGCCTCTCTTCAACATATCTGAATGGTGACCAAGGTTGTTTTGAAACAGACCCTTCTAATTAGGACTGCTACACTGGTTTGAGGGGCAATTAGCCCTGTTTTCCAAAGCAAGTATGTGGAATTCAACAGCCAAACTTCAAACCTCCCCTCCAGGGGTCTTCTAACATCACATAGAGTCCATTTGTACAGGTTTATCTCCACCATTCATCATAAATCTACTGTTCCACAAGTTTGCTATTCTACCTAGCCTCCTAACTTCTAAGCCTAATTCATGAGTAAATTAGGCTAGGCCTCAAACAAACATGGCCCCAACTCCATTCCCTGTGTCTAGTAACCTAAGAAACATTAAAAACACTTCATCTACTCCCATTCCACCAATTTGCAGAAAATTTCACCGGTAGAATGGTCAGTTATTCCATTTTTTGTCTTCAAACCCTCAAAATCAGGGTTCCTGAACCGTTTCCAGAAAATGACCTCTAAAATCCTTCAAACTTTATGAAAAAACTTCAAACCAAAGCCAAAATGAAGTTAAGTCATGCCTCCATGGATTCCAACACACTCTAATTCATTTACTCACAGTACGGAATTGTACACAGTCCTGCAACAGCAGATTTTTATCAAAAACACAAAAAAATGAGGTTCTTTTATTGCTTGTGCATCAAAAATAACTTTCCAACCCTGCCTCCAAGTTTGTGAGGCATATTTAAACTTCTATCCACACAACCAGCTCGAAAACCAACAGTCTCTAGCTTATTTTCAAATATGTGACCGTTCAACTTCCTAAATATGTAAAAGTTGCAAAGTTGCACAAGCAACTTTTGCAATATTTTAACAAAGTTAACAAAACTAATCAACTGAACCCTATATGACTCAAATACATCAAAAATGGCCATAATGGACCTTATTACATCCAAATGTGACTTAACACTACAAAATTAAAACTTGACACATATGTACATCAAACTGATCAACTTGGTCTAGGTGCTCCTGCACCAACAACTCAAGAGGCAGGGGCATATTTGATGCAGGAAGACAGAGAATAAAATGTTATTGCATTAGGCTTGGTCATATAGAGTGAGGCAACATATTGAAGAATTCAAATGAAGGAAGACAAGCATACTATGTACAGAAGTACACGAAGAATCCAAATGAAGGTCAAAGACAAGATAAACATCCACCGCACTTTTCCCTTTCATTCAACAGAGTTGAAAACACAAATCATTAGGTATGGTTTCTAGATTAAGGTTGTTAAGCTGGTATGTCAGGTTGTAGAGAAGCATTTTTAAAGATTGATGAAAATTTCAAAAGTGAAGCAAGCTTGGGTGATAATAGAGTAATAGAAGTTTGTGGAAAAAGAAAAATAGATATTGACGCTAGACAAGAAAAAGCAGAAATTTCTGATGCATACAACTCACCACAGCTAGACAAGAAAAAGCAGAAATTTCTGATGTATACAACTCACCACAGCTGAGGCATAATCTAATAAGTGTTGGAAAACTCACTGAAAAAGAGCTTAATCTAGTATTTGATGATAAAGTTTGTACCATCTATGATAACAGACAAAGAGAAAAGCTAATGGCTATAGCAGAGATGATAACGAAATAAAATGTTCCCATTGAGAATCAAAGCAAGTGAATCAAATGCCTCTGTTATATTCCATTACTGAGGATGTCAGTTGGTTGTGGCACCAAAGGTATGAATGTCTTAAATTTCACGGAATGCATATGTTGTACCAAAGAAATATAGTACATGGGTTAACAAAATTTCAAGCAAGAGGAAAGGAAGTGTGCAAGGGTTGTGCACTTGGAAAACACCATAGAGATAGGACTCTCAACAGTACATGGAAAGTACGTCAGTCATTGGAGTTTATTCATTCAGATTTGTCCAATCCCATGCCCAAGACAAACATAGGCATAAAACACTGCATGATTACATTCATTGATGATTCTACTAGATATATAGAGTGGAAAAATAAAGTAGACAATGTCTAAAAATAGATAGAGGAGGTGAATTTTGTTCTGTAACATTTAATGAAATTTATCCAAAGGAATAGAGACAAATGACAATTAGCAGCACCTTCTCCACCACAACAAAATGGTGTGGCAGAGAGAGAACAAAACATTAATAGAATCAGCAAGAAGCATCCTGTAATATGGACAAAATGTTGTGGTCTGAAGCAATTAATTTTATTGTTAATATTGAGGATAGAAGTCCAACTATTGCACTAAGAGATATGACACCACATATAGAATGATATGAAAGAAAGCCTGCAGTGACACACTATAAAGGATTGGTTGTTTAGCTTATGTTCGCATAGGTTAGGTGATGATAAAAGACAGAGTGGTGCAAGGAGTTAAGCATGTATATTTATAAGTTATGGTGCAGAGAGCGAAGCCAACTAGTTTTATCTCCTCAAGTTAAGAAAGCTTCATAAAATGCAATATTTTTTGAAGGAGAAGACTATAAGATCAATTGAAAAAAAAAACAGTAATTTTAAGGAATAATTTCGGATCAAGAAGAAAAAGTTGAAAGTTCGAAAACTACATCAAGTTCAAGCAATTTTGTTACATAAAAACATAGTGTAATGCAAACTAATCCTCCAAATTTAATTTTACATCAGAATTTTGAAAGAAGGTTAACAAGAAGACAAGCTAGAGAAAACAATTAAGATAATGAAAAGGTTGATCATACAATTTACTCAAATATTGAGGTACAACCTACTAAGTTTAAATGAAATGTTGAAAAGAAGGAATGCAGTGGAAAAAGAGATTGACGTTATCAAAAGAAACAAATCTTAGAAGCTTCTATAGCTACCAAAAGACAAAGTTATTTTAAATTTTAGATCAGGATTTTGAAAGATGGTTGAAAAGAAGACAGATTAGAGAAAAGAATAAAGATAATGAAATAGTTAATCATGCATTTTACTCGAATATTGAGATGGAACCTACTAAGTTCAAATGAAATGTTGATAAGAAAGAATGAATCACAACAAGGGGAAAAAAAGATTGATGTTTAAAATATCAAAAACTTAGAAGCTTCTAGAGCTACCAAAAGACAAAGATGTGATAGGAATTGGCTGGGTACAAAAATGATGGTACAACTGAAAAATACAAAGCTAGATTGGTTGCAAAAGGGTATGCTCAAAGGTACGGCATAGACAATGAAGAGACCTATGCACCCATTGCAAAGCATGATAGTATAAGATTGGTATTATCATTGGCAGCACAAAAAGGATGGAAGTACACAAGCCAGATGTGAGAAGTCAAAAGTGTGTTTGAATGTATATATTGAAGAGGAAATCTATGTGGATCAGCCACAAGGTTTTGAAGAAGAAAAAGAAGGATGGACACATTTACAGGTTGAAGAAAAAACTTAATGATTTGAAACGTGCACCAAGAGCATGGTATCCAAGAATTGATTTGTGGTTCTTAGCAAAGGAATATGTGAGAAGCATGGATAGCACACCATATATATCAAGAATGAAGGGAGTGATACATTTATGTTTGTCTATACGTTGATGATAAAATCTATGCACGAAGATCAAACAGGATAAAGAAAGAATACGAAGAATCAGTGTTGAAAGAGCTTGCTGACTAATTTAGGACTAGTGCAATATTTTCTTGTCATGGAGTCACCCCAATCTCATTGTAAGATCTTTATTCATTAACCTAAGTAAAAGATATGTTGAAAAAGTTTTAATATGCTAGATTATAAAGGAGTTGGTATACTAATTGCACATGGATATTTTTTCCAGTTAACCATGTGAGCTACTTAACCATATGAGTCAGCTAGCCACAGCCCTACACAATAAGAAATTTTCCCAATCATGTATTAAAATAAATAGATAGAGTACTATATATATCAAGTCGAGCTGTTACTACATAATTTTCAATAGAAAGAAGGATAGGTATGTTTACAAGTTGAAGAAAGAATTTTATGGCTTGAAACGAGCATTAAGAGCATGGTATTCAAAAATTGATTTGTGGTTCTCAACAAATGGATATGTGAGAAGCATGAATAGCACACATTATATTTCAAGAATGAAGGGAGTGGAGCACTTTATGGTTGTCTATATTTTGATGATCTAATCTATAGACGAAGATCAAACAAGATTAACAAAGAATTTAGTTATGAAAGAGTTTGAACTGACTAATTTAGGAGTAGCACAACATTTCTTGCCATGGAGTCACCCAATCTCATGGTAAGATCTTTATTCATCAACCTAAGAAAGTGCGAGATATGTTGAAGAGTTTAATATGCTTGATTATAAAGGAGTTGGTGCACCAATTGCACATGGATATTGCTTCCACTTAACCATATAAGCTACCTAACCACTGTCAATGTTATGGCCTTTACAACAAAGGTCAATTAATTATACTTGAAATGGCTATTTCAATTAATGCATAATTAAGGTCAAATAAGTTGATAATAATATATTATGGAAATAATATTTTTTATTATTATCTCACCTTGAAGCAACTTGCAAATGCAAGAAGGACGACTTGCATTATAGCAAGTGGGGCGACTTGTTTAATATATAGTAAAAGGACCAAGTCGGCCAGTCCTTGAGGGAAAGAGTTATGAGTCATCATGTATAAATAGAGTAGATCTGCTCCCAAGGAACTCACCAAAAACATAAGGTGATAAGTACTTGAGCAGAATTACAATTGCATATTCTTAATCATTTTCATCCTCTACATGAGCGATTTATTTCAGATCACTTAGAAGCGAAATTCAAGGTTCGAATTGGAAGAAGAAGAGCAGATCCATAGAGCGAACTAAAGCAGATATTGAAGTGTGAACTATACCAATCTGGAGCAGACCTTGATAGTAAATTAAAGAGCAGATTGGAGGCTACTAAGAGCAGAAAAACTAGGGCAGAATTCAAGGACAATTTAAGCAGCCCTAAAGGTCGAATTGGGGCAGAATTAGAGCACCCTAAAGGGCGAATTAAGGCAGATCAAGAAGGGCAAACTAGGGCGAATTGGAGCGGCCCTAGAAGAGCGAATTGAAGACCTTCAAGAGCTGATTCATAACAGCCATTGAGGACAACAATAAGGGACTAATTTGAAGAATACAAGGTGCAGATTTGAAGCCAACAAAAGGATAAATTCAGACCTTCAAATCCAGGTATTACCTTTCTTTACTTGATATTTATTATATCATGTATCTTAGTATTTAAAAGACCTCTATAGATTGTATATTCCTTGCTATAATCTGAAAACATTAACATGGTATCAGAGCCTAGGTAAAGAAAGATATAATTTAAGATTTAGGAATTCAATCTAACTCTTTCAAACTAAGAGAGACATCATATCATGTCAACTGGGGTTAGACCCAAAGATAGACTTGAGGGACACAAATTATACATCTTGGAAATTGAGGATTATCATCACTCTAAGAGAATTAGAAATTACCTCAATTATAGAGAATCCTCCCCAAGCCAACATGGATGCAGATGAGAAAAAGGAATGGAATAAAAATAACAATAAAGCTATGAGAATTATTGTTGACAGTG
>MU227556.1:613013-655726 GCA_018584345.1 Thuja plicata | reverse complement strand
CCCGTCCCAAAGACTTGGCATCCCCCCACCACCGCCTTCCCACTACCAAGTCACTATCATGACGTGGGGACGGCCAGACGTCCCTCGACCGTCCCAAGGACATCTCCAATGATGAGTAGTTTGCCTTGGGGGATGATTAGAGGCCTCCCTTCACTACATTTTGACATGATTTTGTACTTGTTTTGATATCTAAATATCATACTACTCATTGTAATCATCTTTATGGTATTTTTGATATAATATAAATCAAAATCTTCTATTTGCCGATAATTTGAATTTTTAAAAGTAATTGGTGATTCAATAATCAATGTTCAATGTTCAATGTTCAAGTACATTGTATTCTGTATTAGGAATGTTGCAATTTTGCTATGTTCAAGTATTTGGTATAATTAGTTCTTATACTATTATACATCATTTCGTAACTAGCATTTCACATACTATATGAAAGTATATTACAACCCCCCTCCCCTCCCCCTGTCGTCGTCCCCAAATTGAAGCCCTTTTTTCCCTCGTCTCGGAAACCCGTCCCGACATCCCCCAGTACTCGTGTTACGTTGTGCGTGCGAACAAACCCAAAATGAATTCAAACCTATGTTACCCCAGGTTTCCGGGACGGGGGGACTTGGGGACGGGGAAACGGGTTTCCGAGACGGATTTTTTTTTCTCGAAGCAGGGGACGGCAGTGGGAACAACTATATAAAAAATAGGGAAAATTTTAAATATATAGGGAAATTTTAAATATTCGTATAAAAACATGGATAACACATGCTTATATAAATTATAGAACCTTAACATATAATGTTTGTGTTAAATAATATAACTTTAGAGTTCACATGAGAGTGCAAATCAAACAATTTTTCAAAACTGAAACATTAATTTTATGGGACAGCCAAGGGGAAGATTTCTGGAAGTTTCCGAGTTTCCGGGACGTTTCGGAAACAGGGACGGCTCAATTTTTGCTGGAAACGCGTCCCCGGGTAACATAGATTCAAACCCACCCAAAAAAAAATTGAACGAATTTCGAACCCGAACCCGAACCCGAACCCAAACTTGAATCCAAACCGGCAACCTAGCATTTTATTCGAGTAAGGATTGTATCTCTAACTATATTATGTTCTTTGTTTTGTTTAGTATTTGTTAAACTAGGGCAAAGTATAAGGTGATCCAAAAAGGGGACATTACAAGTGGTATCAGAGCAATGTTCTTACCAGCCCGCAAGGTAAGGATGAAGCAATAAATGCATTCTAGACAATAAGAACCTAACAATGCATGTACTCGCATGTATGCTTTGTGTCTACATATATTCATCTATATACTTTGTGTAGGCTCTGTGTCTTCATACATTCGCGTGTATACTTCATGTTTTCAAGTGTATCCTTCGTGTTTGGCTCTATATATTTAGTTGATCTAAAATATGAGCATAACTAGAGTGAACCAAAAGATATGAATTTATTACATTTGAAGTCATAGATGAGTCATGCTATCATACAAATGTTGGCAATCCGAATCAGGTTTAATGCTATTAAAAGATTACAAATCTCCTAGGGTTAGTTTAGGGACCCTCGCATAAAAAGCTTTGATTACACTATCATTGGTTGAGGACGGCCGATTTCGGGAAGGGTGGATTGTCATGACCCCAGCTATAACAATTCAGAAAATTGTCTTACTCTGTAACATTTCACAATTTTATGAAGTGACAAAGCAATCGCAGCAATTAATTAACTATTGTTTAATGCAAATAACATAAGTAAAGCAGTGAATTGGTAATTCACAATTCAAAAGAATATTTATATGTTGATCTCAAATGCTGGCCGACAATATTTACTTAGGGCCAATCCTCCTTGTCTTATCGCCCTTTATAGAAAAATGAAAATAAATTATAATTAGGGCTGACCGGTCAAAAGTCATCCCTCTTCTTAAGAAATGCATCTCTTGGACATTTGATAGGATATAAAAACAAACATAAGAGGGGGATAGGGGAACACACATCGACTTAGAGCAGAGCAGCAACATCAGAACAGCAAGTCAGGCAGCAAAAGAAGAAGGGCAGATCAAACCAATCGGACTTGTCTTACAGCAGTATTACTCAACCATAGAGGACCAAAATATTATTTATAAATCGGTATGAAGTATCAATGGGTCTCATTTATGAATTCTTGCTTAGGAATGATAATCATGCTTACGCTTTCTTACTTATTGAAGAAAAAGCAAATGAAGAAACAGCAAATTAATCTAAAACAAGGCGATCTACTAAAACCTATTTTAGATTACTGTGGTAAGAAGTAATATTGCTTGTTTGTGTGTGTGTGTCAAATTATATCCAATCAGAAATATGCTTGAATCTAAATATACATTCATCAATATGAAATTTTCTAATAATTTATCATGTGGAAGGAAGGAAGGGTGTGCAAGGAGGGGAACCGTGAAAGCTTCCTTGCTACGTTTGGCGCCTCATAATGATGGTTAGCAACCATTGTTTAAGGACCAAGAGGCCACCTCATAAGGATGGTTAAGGATAGTATAAGGCAAAGGAGAAGGCCCTTGGGCCTAGAGTTGAGGGTCAATTAAAGGACAACCTATTGCAACTCCCCCACAATCCCCACATTGATCAATTGTTGAAGTGAACCAAAATGGATCCTCAATCATAAGAGGTGAAAGGTTGACGTGATAGAGGGAAAAGCATACAGCCCTCACTAGGTACATTACCTCATGATGATGGTTAAGGACCACATGAGGCCAAAGAGGATAAGGTCCTGCAGTTGGGACTAGAGCTAAGTCACCGGGTCCCTGTGAAATGGCTCAGATCTTGGTCTTGTGCGATGCGGGTTCCAGTTCTGAGACAGTTTGGCATGGCTTTCGCCCGGGTCCTACTGATGTTTTGTAGCTTCTGTCGAATAAATCCTATGAGACTATAGAAAACATATATATGTATATATATATAATGTGAGATATAATACATATATAGATATATATCTAAAATACTATTAGGAGAAATTAATATAATAATGATTCAAAGATATTATATGTGTGTATATATATATAGTTACATAATCAATTGTCATTATATTAATCACATAATAATGAATAGACATGTCCCATCATGGGACATGTCTCTCCTTGCCTCATCCTCAATATAAATGCAAGAGAGATTGTTGCATTTGGAAAAACACAGAAAATATAGTGTGCTATTACATTTGCAAAAATTCCAAACTTTAAAATTGTATCAGAGCTAGGCTGCAAATGTAAGAAATTGGTTTATGAACACTTTAAAACTCTCTGAATTCATTTTTGCGAAGAAACTGATTTCCAGTGCACTGCAAATTTTCCCCATGGACACAATGCAAAGCAAAATCTGGGTGACATTGAAACGAATATGCGCTCATTCGAGTCCCTTACCACTACCTTGAGGGATAGGCAACGTGGCTGTTTTCCCTCCTACTAAGGACATGAGGCTCTACTTTTCCTCACCGTCAGCTGTCGACGCAAGCAGACAATGATTTTGGCTACACAAATAAAATTAAGCAGGTCACATAAATTATGCGCTCGAACATACAGAGGATAACCCGCGTAGATAGAATTGAAATGGACACTAAAATATCTGTTTCGTAGGTTCGATTGTTGTAGACCCTCATTTTTCGCCAAAATTGGAAATTAGCTGAGCTTCCACAGGCCGTTGGAAGGTTTTCGCAGTTTATCATCAACTGCATTGAAGCCACGGTGGCATTCTCGTAGGAATGATGTCTACGCCATTGCAACGGAGCCTCGACGTCCCGAGGTCCAATTCTCCTCCAGCATTGCAAAGCCCCCGGGATAAGTCCATCCATGAGGGTGGGAGACATGTCAGACAAGTTCAAGAAACTCAAAGCACAAATGGAAGAAGATGAGTAGCTGGGGTCGCTTATGAGAGGCTTACGTGGACAGAACCTCTCTGATTCTCTATTTGTTGCGGATGATGTCCAGCTTCATGTCAAGATCCCTTATTGCAATAGTCTAACCTTCTATCATGATGGATATCATATGGTTGATGTCTAAGCAAATGCTAGAAGGTTAGACTATTGTAAGATCGTCTAGCTGACAAATGCTTAGACAAATGGAGTAATATTGCTGACAAATGCTTATATGTAGACTTTTCTGATTTGTTGCATATGGACCCTTATTGGAGCAACTTGTATCAAGGATGTTGATGCGCAGATAAATATTTATTATCCTTGAGTATTACCTTTGTAGTCTCTCTCTTATTTGTATTTCTATATGTACTATAAGAGCTATTTGCCTTGATCTTTTCCGGGGATGCTCTTGCACGAAAAAGACGATTGATATAAGATTCAGAGGGAGTCTGACTCTTCAGAGGTAACTTTGGACGAGGAGCTCAAAAGATTGATATCAGATTCAGAGGGAGTCTGACAGTTCATCATAAGCAATCTTGGATGAAAAGATCAACAGATTGATATTTGCTCAATAAGTTCTTCTCTGTGAGAGAAATTCGAGGTGAAATCCCTTGTTTCCACCCTTTGTGCTGAGGCATGGTGGATGTCATGTGAGTTACTACATAACTTTGTGATTACTATAGTAAGGTGACGATCTTACAATAGTCTAACCTTCTATCATGATGGATATCATATGGTTGATGTCTAAGCAAATCATGATAGATTATAAATTGCATGGTGGATTAATTTCCTTAAACAGACCATGAATATGATGTTCCTATGGTAAGTATCATTGAGGATACGTGTGCACATACCTTATGGACATTTTGAGTACTTGGTGAATATCATGCGACTTGATATTCTGAGGCCATTGCTCCTGATATCATGAGATGATATCTAATGGTGAATATCTTTTGATCAAAGATATTCTTAAACATGTCATTCTTGATATTACGCTGAGGTAATATCATATCCTGTGTTTATCCTCCCTAGCTAAGAGGGAGTGTTGATGTTTTGTAGCTTCTGTCGGATAAATCCTATGAGACTATTGAAAATATATATATATTATGTGAGATATAATACATATAGATATATATCTAAAATACTATTAGGAGAAATTAATATAATAATGATTCAAAGATATTATGTGTATATATATATATATATATATATATAGTTACATAATCAATTGTCATTATATTAATCACATAATAATGAATAGAGATGTCCCATGAAGGGACATGTCTCTCCTTAACTCATCCTCAATATAAATGCAAGAGAGATTGCTGCATTTGGAAAAACACAAAAATATAGAGTGTTATTACATTTGCAGAAATCAAGAGAGATTGCTGCATTTGGAAAAACACAAAAAATAGTGTTATTACATTTGCAGAAATTCCAAACTCTATGGAGCTGGACCCACAAAGAACCGGAGCGTCGAGGAAGGACCCGGGTAGAACCCACAATAACCAACAACTATGAGTTTCCAAAAACGAGCCCCACATTCCATTTTTTATTTTTTTTAAACCTAAAAAGTGAACTAAACCCCTAATTTCGACCTCTAAAGTGTGTCTTTGCTCATTTGATGTTATTTCATTCTTCACTAAACCATTTTTCAGCATTTTTGCTTTGTTCTACAGCTGTAGCATTTTTCTTTGAAGGTGAACGCTACAGAGGACTGAGATGAGCATCAAAGCCTTAGGATTAGTTAAGGAAGGCAGATTTAGTGGTCATAGGTGAGTGAATCTTCATTTTGTTTAAGTTTTCAATGAATTTTTCAAGATTTTTTAAATAAGTTTTGAATACCTTTTTATACTTTGTATGCATATTAAGGGGTTATAATGCCAAATGTTTTTCAATTTTTTGCAATAATGTCTTGAATTTTCTTTTCAATTTTAGGTTCATTATTCAAAGTCGAACACAATAGCTAAAGTGAAAGTGGAAGATCTAGTTCAGTTATCGGGGAGAAGCCTTTTAAAATTGATGCACCTTCACCACTTTGCATTATACAACATTGATTAAGGCATTGCCTGGTGGTGGGAATTTTTTTTGGCGGTGTCATCATTGCAATGTAGAGTATTCGAGCTCATACTTTCAAGTGAAAGCTCACTTTTGTGCCACCCCTCGAAAAGGAATGAAACCTTGTAAAGGGTCTAATGGGAAAGGGTTGCCAAAGCATATAATCCTGCAATTTATTAGAGAACAAGAGGAAGCTAATAGAAGAAGCAAAAGAGCGAATACTACTCAACCCCTTGCCAACACAAGCTCGAGGAGACCTTCTGGTGGCTTGGTAAAATTCGTTGGCCCACATCCTTTCTTGCCAATGTCACTACCTTCCAAACCAGAAATTGTTACAAGGAAAAGAGGCACATTGGATGCAACCTTCAAAACTGAAATTACAGAGACTACTGATAAAAGTGTTGCTAGTTGCATTTATGCCAATGGGCTTTCATTCAACATTGTTAGATCACCTTATTGGCAGGAGATGATGACTACACTTTGCAATAAACCTCCTGATTATGTTAGTCTCGAGTATGATAAGGTGCGAACCACCTAACCACCTTATTGGCAAAGGAGAAAGCCTCAGTAGAGACACAATTGAGAGTGATCAAGGATACATGGGTGGAAATAGGTGTGTCCATTTATTATAGTGGAAAGATTGCAAGAATATGCCATTGATCAAATGTTATAAGATAAGATAAGATAAAGGTATTAATGTCCAATGTCCAACCAAAGACCGCAAAGGGTCAAAGGGACTGCCAAGGGCAAGAAGAAAATCCAGCCCACAAAAGGGACACCAAATGGTGACCAAAGAAAGAAGCAACAACAACTGAAACAAAAACCAAAACAGCAAAAGGGGTTTGAAAGGAAAAGCACCTCCAAAGCACTGCTAAGGGTTTTGAAAATCGTGAAGAACCTCAAGACAGAGGGATAATCAATAGGACCAGTCGGAACACTAGCTCGCTTCAGAGTGATCTTGGAAGAGGAAGGTCGTTGCTGACAGGTGCTTGTCCTGGGCTTCATAGATCTAGAACAAGGGACAGAGCCAAGCTGACGCTTGGTGTCGCGCGCTGTGTGAGGCCCTGTGAAGAAGGGTATTAATGTCCAATGTCCAAAGGTATTAATGTCCAATGTCCAACCAAAGACCGCAAAGGGTCAAAGGGACTGCCAAGAGCAAGAAGAAAATCCAGCCCACAAAAGGGACACCAAATGGTGACCAAAGAAAGAAGCAACAACAACTGAAACAAAAAACAAAACAGCAAGAGGGGTTTGAAAGGAAAAGCACCTCCAAAGCACTGCTAAGGGTTTTGAAAATCGTGAAGAACCTCAAGACAGAGGGATAATCAATAGGACCAGTCGGAACACTAGCTCGCTTCGGAGTGATCTTGGAAGAGGAAGGTCGTTGCTGACAAGTGCTTGTCCTGGGCTTCATAGATCTAGAACAAGGGACAGAGCCAAGCTAACGCTTGGTGTCGCGCGCTGTGTGAGGCCCTGTGAAGAAGGAAGTGATGAGCTGACAAGGTAGGGGCATCACAGGATGTCAGATCTAGAGTGTATAGTTCCTGAGAATAGTGGCTTCCCAGAGATAAAGTGCAAGACACCTCTGGTCTGTAAATCTGAAGAAGGTGGGGAGCGACCTCGCCTCCCTAAAGAGGTAGTAGAACCTCCTCTGATCTCGTAGTATAAAGGGCAGGGAAATATGAAGTGCTCCTCCAATCCCAGCTCCCCGATGATGCAAAGATGACAAACCCTGTGCTCTTTGTCAATATGGTGGTCAGTCTCGCACTGGAGCCGATGTGAACCTACTTTGAAAGAACCAAGAGGGATTCAAGGGGAATGTGACCAATGGTGGGATAAGTAGGAAGGGCAAACAATGAGTCTGCCCTTCAACTCCAAAAAGTTCTCCGCATAAAAGGTCATCTTAGGGCGAAGGCCCTTGTGGAGGTTGACGCAAATGGTGTGAATGAACTGCCTATATATGTCATCTCTAATGTGCCTATTCAGCTCATGTCGGGGAGGAAGAAGATGGGGAGGGGCATCAAGAGAATACTAGAAGGGAGGCAGGTGATCTATCTCAATCCCAATGGACCCAAGATGGGTCGAAGCCTCAGCAAACCAACCATGAGCCCAACCAGAAGATACAACAAAAGTAGTAATGGACTCCGAAGAGCAGTGGGCAAGGTAAGGTTATCTATGACGCCCATCACTCAAATCGGGAAAGCGTAGAAGGCGGTGAAGGTACCAAACCAGATCAAAGATGACCTCAAGCCTGAAGGGACAGCCCCAAACTCTGCAAGAATAATGTTGTACGGGATGGATTGCTTGCACCGGATGATGCACCGGAGGAGGAGAATCTGAACACGCTCAGCAAATGCCCAATCAAAATCCAACAATGAAGGACCCCACACCATAGAACCATAGAGAACAGGACGTTTGATAAGTGTACCCATAAGTATCAAATTGGACAGAGTGTCCTGGAAATGGTGCCTAAAACTTGGTCGGAGAGCTTGACCCCCAGATATGTGTATGCGGAAGAAATCTCCACCTCCAAGCCTTTGAAGAAGAAATGGAGGTGAGAAGTCTTAAGAGCATTGAAGACCATTACCTTGGTCTTCCCCAAATTAACAATCACGTGTCGTATCGTTCTAAGGACACAAGACCATCCAATTGTCTCTGCAAACCCTCCAAGGAAGAGGCCAAAAGAACAACATCATCTGCAAAGAGTAAAATAGAGATAAGAACCTGGTGTAGAAGGCAACCGTCCCCCGGAAGAGTATGGTCCTGAAGAAACCTCTCTAGCTCGTCAATGTAGACACCGAAGAGAGCAGGCGATAAGGGGCAGCCCAACTTAACCCCAATAGTGCTCCCGATGAAGTCCGAGAACCCTGAGGAGGTCTTGAGATGGCCTAAAACCATCTCATAGAGTCTCATGATAGCTGCAATAAGAGTCTCTGAGATACCAATATCTCGAAGCCTCTGAAAAAGGGCTCTCCTAGAGACCAAATCAAAGCCTTTGCGAAAGTCCACAAAGCAGCAATACACCTTCGAGGAGCGAAGGCACGCCTCCTCGATAATGCCCCGAAGAGTCAGTATATGATCCATAGTCTGATAGTCAAGTCTGAAACCGGCTTATCCCTTGGCCATGATGGTCCTGTAATTATTAGGGTCTGCGGCAGGGCCTGCCTTGTGGATCGGATGGATAATGTGATGCGACCAAGGAGGAGGGAAACTCGTGCGAACAACATGGTTGAAGAGATCAGCCAAGTAGGACCCAAGAACCGTGAAGCCGAGTTTGAAGAACTCGGCTTTGAAGCCCTCCTCATTCGTCGCCCAACTAGAACTCGTGGTTCTAACAGCCTCTCTCATGGTGGTGGTATGTAAAGAGGCGACAAGGGCACTAGTTACCTGGATGGGGTGCTGACCCGGGATATCATAGAGCACAGAGGTATGGGAGATCAGTAAGTTGTGGTCAAGCTCGAAGGGAAGGTGGGTGTGACAGGGGAAAAGGGTACACCAAATGGGCTTGGGGGAGCAGTGTAGGGAGGCCTGAAGGATAGCAATGGAGGGAGGCCTGAAGGGGGTGTTCTTGAAGGCTATATATTGCAAGGGGAAAGTGAAAGAGCAAGTTTCATTGTCGTATCCTCATATAATCAATTGAGATGGAGGCTACAAATGGTGTCCAAGTCATAATGGACAATGCTAAAAATTGTAGGGCAATTGGGGCTATAGTGGAGGCCACATATAATCACATTTTTTGGACACCATGTACAGTCCACTCACTCAATTTAATCATGCAAAGACTGGCACTCAAACTGAATGGGTCAAAACAATTCACACGGAGGTCGAGGAGACACAAATGTTTGTGAAGCCATATTTAGGACTTTCTCTACATTGGAGTTGTTGAATGGAATTCAAGTTTGTTTTTATTTTTTTACTTTAAATAAATTTATAGCTGAACGTGATACATGACATGTATATTTTATGCCATGGTAGGTTGTAGAAACACGATTTGCATCTCACACAATCGTCTTAAGACGACTTGTAAAGGTCCAAGAGTTCTTGAGAGCTATGGTCATCAACACTTTATGGAGTGTATGGAGACAAACACTAAAAGAGCCCAGAAAGTAAAAGCATTGATCCTTGATGATGAATGGTGGGAACGTGATATGTTTTGAAATTCACCAAACCCATCATGAGCATGATTGGGTATGCTAATACTGATTGCCCGTGTTTGGGTGAAATTTATGATGGCATGGACACCATGGTGGAGAACATAAAAACAATAATAGTGGCCAAGGAACATACATATACATTTTTCAAAGTTGTGGAAAAATTTATTGTTGATCATTGGAACAAGATGAGCACCCCCTTTTCTCTCTTGGCATATGCTTTGTCACCAAGGTTTTATAGCCAAGAGATGGTTTCACAACCAAGGATGGTGGCACCATATAGAGATGCAGAGGTTAATGCGAGCTACAAGGCTACATTTAGAAAGATATATGTTAATGAAACTCAAAATCTTGTCTTGATCGAGGTTGGCCAATTTGCATCTCCCAAATATCATGACACTATCGCTCTTTATGCTCAATATAAGATGGATGTTGATGAATGGTGGTATGTACATGGTCAAGGATCCATTTTCTTGCAGCCTCCTGAAATTAAACTTCTCTCCCAAGTATGTGTCTTTTTTTATCAATTTTTCATTTGAACATGATGCTATCATATTAAATTAAATACTAAATGTTGTATGCAAACTCAACAAGTTGCAAGTTCTTCAACTGAGCGGAATTGCAATACATACTCCATCCACTCGATCAAGCGCAATAGTTTGGGTACAAAAAAAGTAGAGGATTTGGTCTACGTACACTCCAACCTTCACCTATTGTCACATAAGAGACCGGACTACCCTGAAGGTGTGACAAGGAATTGGGATCCAGCCCCTGAGTGTGCTGATTTAGATGGCACAATTGCACAACTTGCCCAAGTCTCTATAAATGAACAAGAGGCAGCTCTTGCATCTGACATGGACATAGCAAGTGGCACAGCTAGTGGTTAAAAAGAAGTTAAACCAAATGCTGACTTTGATTCCTATGATCATGATGAAAATGAATTTGACTATTAAATATGAAATATGGCTTGTAATTTGAATTTTCATTGTATAATGACATTTTGAGACTTTTGCAAATTATGAATTTGATATATGAGGTATTTTATTTATAATTTTATTGGCAATTATAGATTTATGAGTATCACGCTTCTAACTTATTATTATTATATGTTTGAAGTTTGACTCAATGATGAATGAACATATATGAATCTATGATGTATATATAAATTTACAGTATTATAATATATCAATATGTATATAATATGTATTAATATATGAGTGTGTGGAACCGGAACCCAAGCGGAAAAAAAAATCGTTGAACCCACGTTCCCGAACCCGAACCTATATCAAAACTAGGATCGGTAACTTAGCACTAGGGTAGAGGATATTGGGGGCACCTCATCATGTCGTCCATCACAACCATCGTTATGGTTGAGCCCCCACCTAATCATTAAGATTGTTGTGTTTGCCTATATACATATACATATATGTATGTGTATCGTAACTATAGAATTGGATGTATTTCATGAGTTATATCTACATTATTATCTAATTTGGTTGCAAGTTTCCAAAATAGGCTTATCTCATCTTATTCTTGGGTAAGGATTATATCACTATCTAAATTATGCTCTTTGTTTCATTTCAATTTTTTTGAATTCAGGGCAAAGTATAGATGATCCCAAAAGGGGACATTACATGCTATCCAGAGGGAGTGTACATGACACGACCTATTGGCTTAATCTTGGATGTAAGACCTAACACGCATGACATAAGACCTTTATACATTATATGCTTCTATTTCTACATATAATTCCTACTCACTAAATCCTACGTGTAAATCAGGCATAAGCAAGTCCTAAAAGGCATAATAAAAGACCTCTAGGTATTATAAGTCCTTTAGGCATTTTTAAGTCTTAAGGGCAATTGTAAATTCTTCTCTGTAAATCTTCCATTTTCAAAAGTGTTGTGTTATATAACACTTGTGAGTACTATGTAATGAACCTCAAGAGAAGTTAGTTTGAGGAGACCCGAGCTCCAAAAAAAAATTTATTAGACCTCATAGCATCTTTTTTAAAACACCAAAATTATAAATTATGACAAGATGACTTTCATGTAGTCGAAAATGCATGGTCTACATGTTGGCATACATTTGTGTCCCTATTTATCAGTGTCAAAGAAGACCTACATTACTGGAGCACTTCATTTTTCTTCTATGAAATTTGACATTTTATGCCTCCTATTAACATTAAGGGGGAGTGTTAGAACATGATGTTATTAGGGGTCATACCTTTATAGCATTTATATATTTTTCAAGTATAAGATAATAAAACCTTATATATATTATATACTTTATTGTGCATATCTCATGTAAAATACTTATAATCTAATAATTATTAGATTATTAATTATTTATGAATGGGGTTATTGAGATAGTGTAACTACTACCCCTTTAGGTATTTGTTCACCCTTCCTCCTTTATTTGAGGAGGTTCTCTCTCATTTGAGAGGGTGCAGTTTTGCAGATTTTAAAATGAGTTGTATCAGTATGCACAGAAGGTATTTCGGCCATGTAAAATTAAGGGAAAGTGCCCCGGGTTTTTAACCTAAAAGGGTTTTCCCCACATATATTTTGTGTAATGTATAAAATCTATGATTTTATGATTCTCATCTTATTTATTTTAAATTTTGTTTATAATAATTAATTTCCTAATATCCCAATTTCCAACAATACAACTTTCCATGCATAATCATGAGCGAGGCCATCCTCGTGCAGACATCAAATGCTATGTTTCATACACAAAAACCAGGAAACCTTCTGTTACATGAAAATAAGGAACTGTTGTGAATGACAAACATGACTGTAAATGCCTACAACCTTGCTCAATACCAAGCCCTGGACTGTTGTAAAAGAAGACCAGACATTTTTTCTTAAGAAGAAATGCCAAAAAGCCCTTCCAAAGCTCGCAAATTCTTTTTTAAATCCATAAATCTGAAAGGAATTATTTAACTTAAACAATACCGTGTTCTATATTCTTAGCACAGTTGTACCATGTTCTATCTTCTGACACAATCGTACCTTTACTACAAGCATTTTTCTCTTAACACGGAGAAAGTGAATATCTACAGAAGCACAGATATTGCATTGATGACATAGAAATATACATGTTTTCCTGAATATATATCATTAAAATGAAGAACAATAATATATACTAATTGAATTTAAAAGGTTCTCATGACACCAACCTCAACAAAAAGGGTGCAAGTTCTAGACTGCGACTGAATGCGATAATTGCATGTTCATGAAGCTTTAAACTCCAACATTTTGAAAGGTGCAATTTAATTTGGAAAAACTCTTGTGAATCGAGCTTCTCATGGTCCTTGTTCACACATCCTCCTATGCTTTGCAGCCCCTGAAGCAATCCCACTAAAGTATTTATGATTCTGATTGAAAGAGGTCGAAAACATCCAATGACGGAAACTGTAAGGTCTGGCTGTAGCAGTAGCTCTGCACAAATGTCAAGGACATCATCATCCTTCATACAGAAACCCTGCACAAAAGAATCATTATTTATAAACATCTTTCAAGAATATAAACAATCTGGGCAGAAATTTAAATCATAGTAGCATTTGATTTACAGAGTGTTGACAAGCATGGCAGATTTGAAATATGTAAATGGAGTTCAATTAACTGGCTTTAAAACAGGAAAAACTCAACAAAACATCAGGTAACTAAAACTTAATATTACATTCATAAAAACAAAGAATTTTTTTAAATTGTTATTTCACGTCAAATATAGTGCATACAGCTTAAACATAAAACATGACAAATTAAAATATTTCGTCGTAACAAAACAAGTACGATTTTAAAAACATATATTCCATCTTCACAACTAAGCAAGTGCTACTGTCATCAAACTACAGCCTACTATAGAAGCAAAGCAATATTCAAATAATTAAAAGATAAAACCCTCATTTGTATTTAAAATTTTAGACTGCCCTAGCCTTAACCGTAAACTAAATAATTTCAATCTCCCCGTGCTTTTACCTTTCTCTTGAAAGTTTAAGTGAAAATGATCTTAAAAAAATCGGTGTTCCACCACCCGTTGGGAACCGAGGGACAAAGCACCCAAGTTCGGGGACGACGGGGGGGGGGGCGGTGCTGATATACATTTAGTACTAGAAAAACTAGTTATGAAAAGATGTATAAGAATTACATTTCAAATGAAACTTTGGCAAATTAGTAAAATAGCAAAATTACAAATATAAATACTCAGATATGAATTGTTGTCCTATATGTCAAATATGACTGCTGATTGTGACTGATATTTTATAGACAGTGATACTGTCATTTACCACTGATTATATGAAACCCTTACACATTGAAAGTAACCATATATTAAAATGGAATTATTTTTAGTTCAACCAAAAGAAAGCAATAATAGCCAACATCTCTCCAAGTTTGGCCAAGGTTTAGAAATGCTCGCAAGGTTTAGCCAATGTACTGTGGTTTGGTCCAGCAGGCACATTACAAGGATTCTATTTTAGTTAAAAAATTCAACAAATTTATTATGGTTTGCAAAAAAGTAAGCAGCGTGTTGGGTTGTCAAGGAAGAAATTGCTCAAGGGAGAGAAGACATCACAAGGAGGCTAGCAACAAGAATTTGTCTCCATGGGTCCCCAACAAGGAAACATCCCCCACCTTGTGGAGGCATATCGGGGATGTCACTGCAGTTTGAAATTTTTAGGGGATAAAGAGGAAAGATTTTGTCAAATCCCTAAAACTTGTGGTGACAATAAAAATTTCAAGTTTTATTTTCCTATTATAGTTATGTTTTTCCAAAAAATCATTGACTTCCATTCTTTGACCTAATTTTTCTCAAAATTCTCACTATTAAAATCGATGCTAAAGATCAATTAATTTCAACAATTTTTTTTTGCATGCAAGATATTTTACATGCACAAGAAGGTTTATGCACAAAATATTCACTTAATCTGGCACATTGACTTCACGCAATGTGATAAGAGGGCATTTTTCATTTGTGGGTAATTGTGTTCATTTCATATGGGTGATGATTTCTTTTTGTTTCCTTTCTATTTTGTACTATTTATGAAAAAAGTAAAGACTATAAAAACGGGAAAAAAAACAAAAAAGTGATTCATATATAAGTTTACAGTTTGGTATTGAAACAAATAACCAAAAGAATTCAATTTACAAATGAAATGGTGACTGCATATAATTGAATCAATACAGATAAGGAACAACCATTGGAAAAACTGAGGATTGAGATCATCCTTTGTAAAGTTAACAACTGTAGTATGTGATGTGTATTTCAATTTGGCGTTGTAAATTTTCCAATATATGTTATAATTTGGCATAACACATCAGGAAGCTTCATCTTATGTAACATGTGACCGCTGGTGAAATTGTTACCATGACACATGGGACACTTGAGATTTTGAAACCATGTTTTTGGATTTCCTTAGGTTATTGAAGGTAACAGTCATAGAGGAGAGGAAAGAGGTCTATAATAAGTTCATCTCTTCTCATGTCTGAAATCATCAATTGTATTGAACATTGAAAATGCTCTCATTTCTCAATTTCACTTTGTAAATTTCTGTTTCAGATTCACCATTTTGCTCCATTTGATTTCGTATTGGCTGATATAAATACAACACATTCTCCCTCTGAAATAGAGCAATTCATTCCTATTATTCTTTTTGTTAGCCCCCTTTCTCCTCCACACAGGATCATTTTTTTCTTTAACAAAAACCTTGCACCAGAAGCAGCAATCCTTCCAGTCCCTCCACGAATGTAGTTTTATCATGCTGGAATTTGAAATTCGAAGAGATGCATTGATGCTGCAGTGTTGCCTTGTAACCAAAATTCTAGCATTTAGCTTTGTATGCCTAACACTATTCAGGTATTTTTCACCTCAAAAATAACTATAGTCTGCTTGAATTTTGTTGAGATATAACCTATTACAGGCAAAACATAAGTTCAGGCAATTAGTCTCCAATTGTTTATTTGCTACAATGCCAAGAGCCATCTCTCAAGCCCGTGTCTATATACTGTCTCTAAATGACTTCAAGATGTTGATTTTAGGCACATTTACAAATGGTTTGGAGCATTTCAAAGCCCTCCCACTTTATTTAATTCCCACCCAAACTTGGTTACTTCGGTTGAATCACTTTGACAACATTCCTGTAAAGTTATCTCCATCCTCTTTCCGGACACTGGACAAAGCACGGATACAAATTGACAAGAGGACTTGAAATTCTTAAGAACTATAAGCATCTGGTTCTTATTTTATGAAGTATGCAATATGCAATGCAATGTAATTGGCGATATGAACATAAATGACAAAATATATTCCACAATTGATGGGTTAAACTCGCAATTTTATTTGCTCTCTATCTCTCTATGCTATTGAAATGTGCCTTTAAAATTTGAATAAAACAAGTTACTGTCCCTTTTTCTACATTTTTTTTTAAATCCGTTTTTGTGGTTTCCCAATTTTTTCCCCAAAAGATTTTTGCTGCTATAAGTAATAAATAGCCATAATTGATAAATGCATATCAGATGTATAATCAAATAGAGAATTGTGAATATCACTGTTAATTGATAAGCGATAAGTTGATAACTCATTGTCAATTGTCAAATCAAACAAGATAGATATAAATCAAAATGGTTTATAAAAAAGTGGAGTGACTTAGAATCAGATCGACTTGGCAAACCAAAAGTATAAACGTGTATAGATATCTTAGATACATCTATCTAAAAAAATGACGAGAGATATCAATTTGAAGTTATTTATGTTGGACACCTCAAGATGCTGAGAGGGGGGATGAATCAACATAAATAAATATTTAACTACTCTGTCACAATCCTCAATTACTGGTTATTGATCCAATTAATTATTAGTAAGAGATATAGCAATGAAAGCACATACATATGAACACCAGATTTATGTGGAAAACCCAATGTGGGAAAAACCACGGTGAGAATCTTACTCACCATATGAAATAACTGATTACAAAGTTTTAGGCTAGAAGCCAAGGAACTCAATGTCCCTGATGTTCAGGCACACTGCCAAGGAACTCACTATTCCAAAGAGAACTTGCACAACAAATATAGATCTTCACAATGTTGCTAAAAGAGCACACAGCCTTCCAACAGGACTAGAGAAAATACGAAAACGCGTAGGATCTCCTTATCAGCATTTGTAACCTCTGTCTGATTCAACAATTTGCACTTCTGCTCTTCCTTATCTGCATTACTCAATCTTCACATTCAATCCTCACATACTCTATAATTACCTCACACATACTTTGTAATTACCTCACACTCTCTCACTTCTCCCATCCATTCGCTCATACATATATAATGGTTGTCCATCAGAAACATCATCAACGTTGGCCATGAAAAACTATAAGCAATATTAGTCAGCTATAATGAGCATGAATATTAAATGCGGTCCAGACTAGGAGATAAAGGCCACCCAAATGCATCACAATAAGTCTTCCCAAAATGATATGATCAAGGCGCACACATCGCATCATTCTCCAAAGCCGATCCCAAAGGTAACGTGTAAATAGGCATTAATAGGTGTTATCAGTCGTCTCCATAACATTCTTTGAGGCACATAACATCATGCAATGACAACACGCCACGGCACAATTACTCTAAACCTCTTAACTCTTTCTTCATCCTACATCCAGTCCAATAAGACTTAAATTCGGTCACCACAAGTGGCTAAGTTGGCCAAAAGCCAACACAAACAGCAATATCGCACTTGTGACAACAAATCTTCACCTGCAGAGCAATCCAACAAAAAATACCTAAATTGAAACACTACAAAAATCATCTAACCATGTACACCAACCCGCATAACCTAAGATTCCAATGCGGAGTATTCTCCAAGCCTATCCAATTCATTCCTAACAATCTGCCTTATTGTCAACCAACAGAGCATAATAACTTCTTCAAAAGAACAATCGGGGACTTGAAAACATGATAGAGCAACATTCACAGTGCATAGACATTATGACTAGAACCGCAAGCAACCATTATCTTATGTGAAGGAATGCAAAGCCTTCTCCCATAAGGTCTTCAAATACCCTGCACATTCTAGCTTGTCAAACTTCCATCTTTCAGATATACCTAATGCTAACTTAGAATTATCATCTGAACACTCAATGTCAAACACCTATTATCCCTCAAGCACTCTTTCCAGCTTATCAATCATCATATACTCTTTCTCGCGTAGCTCAGCTCAACTCTCCATTAGATACCCATTCTTAATCACAGTAACTTCTCGACCATGGCAGGTTGACATTAATACAGCCATTTGTTGACAAGAATGACAACACTCATCTAGCTATCAATTTCAATTATTTAGAAGTTATTTTATTTTACTCTGGAACTATTTTATTTACTAAATACATGAAGACATAAATTTTATGTGCTGCTTATTTTGAAAATACTAAGTTTATTAGTAAATAATAGTATTTTCACATGTAAATGGCTGTCAAAATTAGGATAAAAGATAAGAGATTTTGTTAACACGTTCAAAGTGCACTCCACTCTTTGCTGCCAATGTGAAATGCCTCTCAGCATTAATGAAATTCAATTACTCGAAATTTAATAGGCAAAAATATGTTGTTTTTCCATCCAGCACAGCATAAAGCAACTTTTGTTTTTTTGTTTTTAAAATCAGTGTGGAGATTGAGTGTGAAGTGCCTAGCCACAAGGGACCTTGATAGCTCATGCCGTCTTTGTGTGTCAAATAGCAAATGTTTCTTATTTTCCCTTTTTGAGTCTTTTTCTTTATACGGTTAGTATGCGATGGGCAAGAAAGGTTCTGACATCCCTAAAGACCCAAAGGTTCTGACATCCCTGTTAAGAATTTACACACAATCATATATAGAAGCATACTAGCAGCATTTCACAAAATTTTCAAATTTACGTTTGACCAAGTGTTCAAAAAAAAATTACAATGTGCATAAATGAAAAGTCGTAAATCCTCTTTCCCTCCCACTATTCCCCCTCTCTCTCCTGCCTCACATATATAATATCTAATGCACATGTCGAAGGTTAAAGGCAAATAACTCTGGTTCAATTCTTTCTTTTTTTCTTTTCTATTGAAACTAGCTAGCTAATTTTTTAGGAATCAAATATAAGATTAGGCGCCTTTTCCTTTTAAAATAAACAAATAGTATTCAATTTGCACAAATTTACATGTATTGTTAATAAACTCATGAATTACAATGTTATTACTAATATAATCTGAATTATAAAATTAAGAAAACAATTCTAAATTAACCTGCAACCTATAGCAAAGAACTCGCGTAGCATGATGATTTTAAATCCGCTGTGCTCAATGAATTTGTTTCATAAATTCTATAAATGTCAAAGCTTTTCTGCATAAACTGCTTGCAAGTTTCTATTTAATGTTTCTCAGAGTCCTCGTGCAAAAATCTTCGTTATGAAATTGATTTTAAACTATTCGAAGTTTTTCTAAAGTTGAAAGGATAATAATAACCTTTTCCAAGAGCGTGCGTATAGCAGAATTGTCTCTCAAATCAGGATAACGAGCCACCAATCTTTGCAGTGCTGCTAGACAGCTAAACTCGGCATAGCCGCCTTCTTCCATCTTAATTGTAAGTGATCAAATGCTTTGAATAAAGATTACTGAAGGAGAAAGGGGATAATGCACAGACCGACTTCTTTTCCGAAACCTGACGTTTTGGAGCGCTGTCATAAACCTCTAAAACCCTTCAGTGGTTCTCAGCTTCCATAAAGTGGCATCGTTTGTATTATTAGGTTTGTCGCGCCGACTTACATGGCATCTACATATTAGGTTTACGAGTTAATTTTTCAAATTGGGGATAAAACATATTATACTCACATCTATTAGGATATAATGAATGGATGATTTTTACTAGATTCATTTTTAAAATGAATGGGTAATTCAATTTAAGGTAGCACCTTATTTTGGTGTGGGATATTTTAGGAGGTTCTATAGGTTTCTTTGTTCTAGTATATATTAAAATCTTTCATTTATTCATTCAGTCGCTTCTATGAGAATAAAGGTTTATGGATCGAAAAAACATATTTGTATTGTTAAGGAAGTTTGTTGTCTAATTGATCTTTTTTTCCTCAAATAATTGGTACATATTGACAACCTTCCAATCTTTTTTATATTGAGTACAGATATCCTCATAAGTTGTACATTCCAAGATGAAGTGTCATTTTGTTTCTAGCATTCCCTTATTGCAAAATATGTAGGCTCTTTCTTTCCAAGTTTCCTTGGGTATCTTCCACCAACCGATCCCATGCGCCACCACACTATAGAATAGAAGAAAAGCCTTTTGATTTCTATGAGCTCAGAGATAATATATAAGACAATGAACCATGATATTTTTATATGGTGAAGTGTCGGCAATAATAGCAAACTTAATAGCATACGGGCAAGTAGTATATATTGTTTGATGTAATTCTATGTGATATTCATATTGAAAGAAAATATAGATTTAAATTTATTACTCATGTTTTTGTTCTTTTTTTTAATAATTTTATAAAATGTATTAATCTATTTTGATTTTAAATTATTGTTGTGATTTTAATTAATATATAGGTCAAATTGTGTTTCGAAGACTTGGAGGATGCATAGGTGCTAGGTTTGGTGTCGTTCGTTCGTTGGTCGCGTCGATTTGACAAAGACAAAAATAGGTTGACAATGTTGGTGGCATGGGAGGATTTGAAGTTATTCATTCACCACCATGAATTTGCTTTCAATGAAGCCATGTTGGCATTCCCATTGAATGTGCCAAAACAAAGAAGATCTCGGAGGGCATTCCATGTGAAGAAGGTGAAGGTGAGCTTTAGGTAAACAGAGCCTTGGAGAGCCTTTTGAATCTTTTTGAAGATTAGCGCTGAAGATTATATAGTTTTTAGACAGTGTGGCTGATAATGGCCAATTTTCTCTCTGTCTAGAAAGCACAGTTTCTCGTAGTAGCTAGTTTTAAATGTTTATAGTAGTTGATATGGTGTTAGGATTGATAATATATGTTTAGTGTTGTTATGGGGGTTTTTGGGTGGGCTTTGTTGTTGACAAACCTTTTATAACAGAAGTGTAATATGATCTTTGGAGGGACTAGCGGGGTGGGCTTTGCGGTTGACAAACCTTTTATAACAGAAGTGTAATATGATCTTTGGAGGGATAAGCTAGTCCTTTTTTAAGGGTGTATCTTTTTGTAATACTTTTATATATATTAATAAAATGTGTGTGTGTGTGTGTGTGTGTGTGTGTGTGTGTAGGTCAAATTCTTCTTTAGTTTATATTGCACCTTTGTTTCAATTGATGGAAAAAATATCTTGCATCTTTCATTTTTTTTATTTAATCATTTCATAAGAAAGTTGGCAAAGCTTGTATAATATAGAATTTGATCACAAGAATTATCTATAACATCTAAATTTTATTTTAAGTTGAATTTTAAGTGTATTGTAAAGACATGAGAAAGGAAAGTAATTTTTTGTTACTTTTGTTTTCACTAGAGTTTAAATATTTCCAATAAATGGCGTGGACTCAAATTTTAACTCTATTAACAATCAATGTCTTACTGAAATGAGAATGGTGTAGTGAGTTGGAGAAATTTACCAAACATGTAAGGTGTATATCTATTGGAATATGATCATGGGATTGTTTCTTGAATTCTGAGTGCATGTGTAGTGTCACCTACTTGATCCTTTACAAGAAATGAGTATGATCACTCTCAATCTATCGATTGCCAATGTTTTCTCAATTTATGCTCGCCTAAAAAGAACCCCTTGCGAGTTTATTTCAGTTTTAGAGTTAGAAAACATTGCCTAATTCATGGGAAAAAGAATCATGTGCTTTGAGTCTTTGGTGCACTTGCACAATTTTTGTTAGATTGCAACCTCACATCATACACTATCCTCTCCCACTGGCTCTCGTAATCGTTGGTGCAAGAAAAAAATGGTTTTGACCGCTCAAATTTTGTCTTTCTAGAGAGCTTGTCATTTGAGGAAAAAATCTTGCGGGAACGACCCAAGTGGGAACAAGGAAAAAAGCCAGCCTCTTCCAACCCACTATAATCAAAAGTCTCCTTGAAATTAAAGTCTTGGAGGACGTAGCTATTCTAAGAATTTATTCTTATGCTTGGTAATTGTAGGGCTACGAGGCCTCAATCCTGCATGCAGGACTACATTATCTAAGTACTTGTAGGGCTATAAGCCTTAATCATGTTTACGAGACTAGAAGGGATAGTTGTGAATGAATACCCTCACTAAAAATCACCCTCAAATAGTAGCCTATTTGGTTTACCTCTAAAAGCTTGATATTTTTTATGCAGGGAGGATAGTAACCTCCCCAAGCCATTCACCATATCGTGTCGCCTTGAGCGTTTGGAGTCGGCTAATACGACATTGTTAGACCCATTGTGTTGTTTTTTAGTGGTCATATTCTGATTAGCTCTTGGATGTGTGCCTAAGTCTGTGACCAAGGTTTTCAAAGCTAATCTGATTCCATAAGGTAGATCTGCTTGCTTGTTTTTGATGTTATACAACCCGTGAAAACATTTTCAAAACATACACATTCAAAGTTACAAGTTTTTATGCCAAAGAAATCGAATCCAAAACTATGTTGTTCTCGCAAGGTTGCTTTGTCCCTCGCGGGATTAGTTTCTCACTTGTCCCAAGCACAATCAATCCAAAAGTTGTCCCCAAATCAATCCAAGGTAAATGTATCGCAATCACTACCTAGTTCGAGAAATCCAAACCTCGTCGTTATCACCAAGCTTATGGCCATCCTCACCTAGGGTGTTGAGAACCAAGTTTGAACGAATGACCGACTTTGGGAAACATAAGAAAGTAAAAGTCCAACTAGCCCGTGTATACAAAGAGCAAAAACTAGCCAATCAAGAGGCCAAGAAATACCAACACATTGTGAGATTGATCTAGCAAGAAACCCAAGAGCATGAGAAATACGACAAGATCCTCTTCAACAAAAAGCTTTCACATTTTCTAGGAAAATATTATTTGAACAAGGTTTTTGTTAACTTTGAGAGGTATGACTAGTTAACACATTGTAAATTTGTCCATTCACTCTTCTTCATCACAAAGCTTACATCCTCCTTATCGCATTTCAGTGTCATTCGTAGTCGTCCAAGTCATCCTCTTTAGGTAACACTATCCAATCAATCAAGCCCCATCTAACATCTGAGTCAGTATCACCCGCTTAGTGTCACATCCCTTTGAGTTGCTTAGAACCCACATCTTAAGTCAAAACCCATCCCTTGGCCTTCACCCTTTGACCAATCATTGTCTAGGGTAGCCTATTTTGTCCTTGTGACCTTATCACCTCGATCCAAAGGTTGGTTTGCATTGACAGAAAAATCGCATCTTCCAAAAGACCACAAGTTTGTCTTAGGTCGACAAATCATATTCACTTAAGCTTACATTAGGGAAAACAACTCGCAACCTTTTGACTCTAAGTTATCCCATCGGTCCTTAAGGTAACCTCATTAATGTGCATCGCAACCATCATCCTTAAGCATCAATCCTAAGTCTCACATCTAGAAACCTTGCACATCATCTTTATGAAGCCTTACTTTAGTAACACCTTGCATCCCCTCCTCGTTCACCTTAGAGCATACATTTCATGCCACCTGAAACACGATCCAAGAAGAGGAAGGATATGGATTCTAGTCTTGCCACTACTTCCTCTAACCTAACAAATTATTCCAACCAGGCTATGGTCTCCTTCAATCCCCGATGACAAGTGCAAATCAAACATGTATGGGCTGACCCAGATGAAGTCCCTCCCCTGAAATCCATGAAAACTTTCATGAGTCATCCTAGACATACAAATATGGTCAATTCCACCATAGTCCAAAACTGTGCTACCATCCTTGCTAACTTTGAGGGCGAGGGTACTCCCATTCCACCTAGGCTTCAACCAATATATCCCGCACATTCTATACACATCTCGGGTGACATATTCAATCCTGTTGTGGATGAAATCGTTGATCTATGCCTAAGGACATTCCAATTTGCCTCATCCATATTCCACCTACTCTAATCAGCCACCACCCAATCCATAGTGCATGTTGTGGCGCAACCAACCCTATTTTCCATTATGGGGGCTCCATCCTCTAACCTTCCACCACCTCCAATATTCAAATTGATTTAGCACACCACTACCCAAGTCACTCAATCTGCAGTCGCACAATCAACTATTACCCAACCAACCACTACCCAACCTCCTGTTACCCAGCCGGTTATATCACACAACCCACAACCATGCAAACAATCGCTTCCCAGACTCATGTTAATCAACCACTTTTCACACAACCCACAATGATGCAACCAACATCACTACCACTCGTCATTCCTCTACCATAGCAACAACAGCCACAATTCACCACTGGAATGCCTCTCATAGGAGGCTTTAATCAACCCTTGTTCCCTCAAGGTCCTACATTCCATACCCAACCGACAATACCATCACAAGGTGTCTCGACATCCCACTCGCAGCCTCACCTCCAAGCCCAACCCAACAAGTCTCCTAAAATACTCAAGCCACACAAGGCACTCATGTATCTCAAATGACTTCATCAATTGCATGGCTCCAAGCCCAAAACACCCAAGCGCAATGGTCTTTTTTTACTCCTTTTCTACCACACAATTCGCAGCACAACCAACCCAATCTCAAGAACCAATATTCACCAATTACTTGGTCATGCCTCCATTTGCAGCAATGCAAACTGTACCACCTCCCCTAATAACCAAGTTCTTACGCCCACATCAACTATCTTGCTCCTCCCTCTAGAGGTATGAACACACAAAGCATGTATACATCTTATGGCGGAAGACACACAACAAACCTATGTAGGTCAGCCCTACACTCACCCTACCTACCAAGCTTCACAAAAAACATAACCCTTCTACCAACAACCTTTGCCACCATAAAAAATATTACATCCACTCCCTTAATAGTATTACACCCAATAGCAACTGTCACTACCTCCATCACAGCCTGCTTATGCAGTCAACCTACTTCTCAATGCCCCCCTCAAAATCCTCCATATTCCCTAGCCATTTGACCCATATCAAGCACCAGGATCCAATGTAATGGGAGTACCCACTCTACCGCCTATCAACCCAAAATGGGAAGAAATGAAGAACGTCCATAAGGAGCTCCACATAGGGACTGAAAGCAAGACCTTCAAGTTTGACAAAGTGTGTCTATATCCATTTGATTGTTCCATCACAATAATTCCCTTCCACAAAACACTTTGAAACTCCCAAATTTGATAAATATGGGGGGAAGGGATATCTCGTCAATCGTGTCAAAGAATTTTGCATGGCTTGCCAGGAATTTGCCTATAGTTACAACTATCTCATGCACCTCTTCCTGAAGAGCTTTGGAGGGACGCTTCTTGAATGATTTTACAAAATCCCATATGGCACAATCTCAACATTTGAAGAGTTATCCAAAAAAATCATGTCGCAATATGCAAATAACATTGAGAGTGAACTATCTCTCCTTGATTTTTGTAATTCCAAACATAAGGGAGGTGAAATCTCGGTCGATTACCTCCAAAGATGGCAAGGCTTTACTACGAGATTGTCATATCAACCCCCTAAGAATCATTTGACAAAGATATTCATTGGAAACCTACATCCCAAGTTAGCCTGTCACATGCACATGAATTGTCTTCAAACCTACCAAGAGATTCGAGGAAAGGGAATGAACCTCGAAAAAGGCCTATTAAACGATGATACAATCAATCACTATAAGGAAACACAACATGATAGGTCCAAAAATTATTGTTCACGCTATTGGAACAAAAGTAAGAGCACAGTAACGGATGATGCCACAGACACCAAACATGTCCAAATAGTTGTGGCTGGACCAAAGCCACCACAACCTCTCGGTTGTTAACCAATGGCCAATCAAACAAATGTTATATCAGTCACCCATGGAAAATCTAAACCATGATTCTAGAATACCTATAAGCACACATTCACTCCCTTGTGTAAACCCCTTGATGTCATCTTCCACAGAATGGATAATACCAATTTGATTGTGTACCCACATACCCAACCCTTTGACGAGTCTACTCCCAAAACTGCATGGTATAAGGAGATCAAGTACTATGATTACCAATGTGTTAAGGGAAACGCCACTGTGAAATGCATGAAGCTAAAGTACTACATCCAGGATCTCTTAGATTGCAAAGAGATCACAGTTGATCCTCTGGCATAGGCCTCATCTAACGTGAACCTCCAGATATAATAAAATGTGCTTCCTCAACACAACACTAGTAAGGGACTTTCTAATCCTAATCCATCCCAAAACCGTGGAAAAGAAAAACAAGGTGACCACACCAACGACAAAAATTACACCACTTCCTATATCAACTATGATAATTTTATCAGTTGCATCTCCCAAGTTGACCCCTTTGTTACGTATTCCATGTCAAGGGGGCAGAAAGTCAATGCACAACCACCACTCATCGAGGAAGAATATTTTTTGCAGATATTACTACTACATCATCCTTCAGTGCCCAATATAACCTCTTGGAACACCTTAGGAATATTCCCACACAAATATTCATTTTGTATCTCCTTCGCACCTCACCCATCCATTTGGACATCCTCAATAAGGCCTTACATGAGTCACGTGTACCCAATGACATTGACCCTATACAATTCCAGGCCCTGGTAGGCCACTTATTGACATCTTGTTCCCTCTCATTCAAACCCTTTGACATGCCCTATATTTAGCCAAACCATATTCTCCCACTCTGCATCATCATCATGGTCAATGATTTAACAGTTAAAGGGGTCATGATAGATAATGGTTCATCCCTAAATCTATGCATGTTGAAATTCATAAATCAAGTTGGGTACACTAAAGAAGATATAACAAATGACATCATAACTATTAAAGCCTATGACAATTTGGAACACACCTCTAAAGGTACCATCTCACTGCCCATCCAACTGGGCTCGACAGTACAAAACACAATATGTCATGTTGTTGATCTTGACCTCCCATACAACATCCTCCTTAGTTGCCCGTAGATCCATTCTATCAAAGATGTTCCCTCCAAATTTTACCAATGCATCGAATTTCCACACAATGGCATTGAAGTCACTGTCCACATTGAACCCTAACCCTTTGCATATTGTCATGCATTGGAAGCCTCTTTTCCACGCTCAAATCATTGCCTGAGGATTGATATTGGCACTTCTATTGCCAGTTCCTCCAAAACCCACTCAGATCTAGAAACTATTCTTGCATCTACCCTCTCCACAGTCAAGATCAACAAAAAGGATTGTGGGGAATATAACCTATTATATGCCTTTGCGGTTGGAACCCTACCATTGGACTGACATGCTCCAGGATTCCCTTCCCATCAAAGTCCTTCAGAACAGAGAGAGCCACAACCAAAGCAAATGGGTTCTTCTAAATTCCTCTCCTCCGACATTCTAAACAACCATGAAATGGAGCCAAACATCAAAAAATGGTTATACAGAGAGGTGCCACCTCCTGACGATGGACTCCTTGGTTACTTTAAAGAGAAGCACCCCAAGTCTCACAAGTTGGCTACCGAATGATGGAACTACCAAAGATGCAATTTTGGAAGTGAAGAGAGTGGTTTGAGGGCTCCCATTGAGCCTCCCCAACTACCTAGAAACCAAGGTCTTGGATTTTCCCCAGACATCACTGGGGGAACCAATACGAACAACTATACCTATATTAATACCCTTGGTGAAGTCGTTGAAGTCGAAGACATCCCTGAAGAAAAATTTAAGAGATCCTATGATGATATCCTTGACGATGAAACCTTCCTAGACAATTTTGTCCTTCGCTAACTCTCCATAAACTTCATTGACCTTCCACTCGTTCACCCTAAACTCGTAGACTGGGATTAACCAAGCGTTGCACATATTGATGAGTTCTAAAGTGAAGACGTGCTCCTAAGGTTCATGGAGGAAACATAACAACAACAAGACTAGGAGCATAACTCAACACATGTCTACAAATTGGACCCAGAGGTGTAGTTTGGGGAAGAGGAGGTCTATAGCTACAAATAAAAAACAAAGATAAAAGAGAAAAGCATGGGTCTCCTAGTGAAAAAACCTTTGGAGCACTTTCTGACTCTAAAAATGTAAAAACAAAGGGTGTATCTTCTGACGAAAAACCTCTCTAAGGCGCCAGAAGATGAAGAAACTCCTCTTCCTCTAATTCATGATTACAGGCCAAAATAATCATCTATTCTCATTTAAGAAACCAAGCCTATCAATCTAGGAACATAAGAATGTCCAAGAATAACCTACATTGCAACATCATTATTAGAGGTCGAAGAAGCATCTCTCACAAGACTTATCCAGGAAGCTACAATTAACTTTGCATGGTATTACTCCCATATTCCTGGGTTGGACCCTAGCCTAACTGTGCATCATCTTTCAGTAGATCCAAATTCCAAGACAGTCAATCAAAAGCTTCAAAAAATGCACCCGAAGGTGGCCTTACTAGTCAAAGCAGAATTGGAAAAACTCTTACAAGCTAAGATCATATGTGCCATTGATTACTCAGAATGGATTTCCAACATGGTGCATGTTTCTAAGCCAACCAGAGAAATCAGAATATGTACAAATTTTTGAGACCTAAACAAGGTGTGTCCTAAGGATGATTTCCCCTTTCCAAACATTGATATGATTGTTGACCTCACGATGAGACATGAGATGTTGTCACTCATGGACAATTTCTCTGGCTATAATCAGATATGCATCGCAAAAGAAGATCAATATAAGACAATATTCACACCCCCCTTGGGTACCTTCTACTACAACATGATGCCTTTTGGTTTGAAGAACATGGTGGCCACATATCAAAGAGCTATGACTGTCATCTTCCATGACATGATTCATAATATCCTTGAAGACTATGTGGACGATATCCTAGCTAAATAAAAAAACAAGGTTGGATCATCTCAGTGTTCTTGAATGTGTGTTTGATCGACTCCATCATTATGGTTTAAAGATCAACCCAAAAAAGTGCATCTTCGTAGTTACATTCAAAAAACTATTTGGATTTATAGCCTCAAGATGAGGTATAGAGATTGATCCAAAGAAAGTCAAGGCCATAATGGAAATGTCTCCACCAAGAACACTCAATTAGTTGCACAACCTACAAGAAAAGCTACAGTTTGTTTGTCAATTCATCTCACAACTTGCTGATAAATGTCAACCATTTACCCATTTGCTATGCAAGAACCTTTATGTCAAAGAAGTTTTGAAAAGATCAAAGAATATCTAGAAAATCCACCCATCCTTGCACCGCCCACTCCAGGGGAGCCTCTCATTTTGTACATATTGGAAACAACTACAACACTAGGGGCACTCTTGGCTCAGCTTGGCAATAATGGAAAAGAAAAAGTTATATACTAAATTAGTTGTACGCTTGTTAGATATGTGCTAAATTACACGCCAATGGAAAAAGCTTGCCTAGTAGTTTTTTTTGCTACTCAAAAACTTCAACACTACATGCTAAGTAACATTGTAAGACTCGTCTCCAAAATAGATCCTCTCAAGTATCTACTCTCCCACATGATGCTTACAGGCCACATGGCTAAGTGAGTGATGATTCTCAGTGAACTTGACATTCAGTATGTGGACAAAAAGGCAATCAAGGGACAAGTCATCACGGATCAGCTGGTGGAAGCACCACTAGTAGATGCATATCCCTTAGTCATAGAATTTCTAGATGAAAACCTAAGCATGATCGAAGAACAACCTATGTGGAAGCTTTATTTTGATGGATCTTATACGACTCATGGGTTAGGGGCAAGAATCCTTTTTGTCACCCTCAGGGCGACTACATTCCCAAGCCATTTAAATTAGGATTTCCTTGCACCGACAACATTGCAGAATATGAAGCACTCATCGTAGGGTTAAAGATGGAAATTCAATGGAACATCACAGAGATACAAGTATTTGGAGACTCAAAACTCCTCGTAAAGCAAGTCCTAGATGAGTTCCAAACAAAAGGTGATAATTTGTTGCCCTACAAAGAAATGGTGGACAAAATGAAAGAATAATTTCTAAGCTTATAGATCACACAGGTGCCTAGATTATAGGACAATACAATAGATACAATGGCCACCATCATATGCCTTCTAGAAATTCCTTGGGATGTAATGTAATATGAATTCTTGGTTGAACAGCTCCATGCACGTGCTTATGAGAACTCTGATTATAAAATGGTGTGTGTCTTGGTTGATCCTTAGTCTCCATGGTACCATGACATCCACGCCTATCTAAAAAATTATATCATATCCCCCACCTCACAAATACCGAATTCCAAAACCTTATTTGCAGACCATCCTGATACACCCTTCTAGCTAATACCTTATATCATCGAGGTTATCACAACGTCCTCTCTAGATGTTTAGACTCAAACAAGGCCTCCCTAGTATTATAAGAGGTACATGCTAAAATTTGTG
Source organism: Thuja plicata (assembly GCA_018584345.1). NCBI lineage: Eukaryota > Viridiplantae > Streptophyta > Pinopsida > Cupressales > Cupressaceae > Thuja > Thuja plicata. Next base: position 625,151 of record MU227556.1, on the reverse strand, counting down.
GTGCCCACACGAGTGGCATGGTCTTAGCCAAGAAACTTCTTAGAGTGGGATACTATTGGCTAACAATGGAGCATGATGCATGTGAATTTGTGAAGAAGTGTATACCATGTCATCAACATTGCTAACCTCAGTCATGCCCCAACACAAGATCTACATCCCATTTCACTTCTATGGCTATTCTAATATTGGGGCTTTGATCTCATTGGTAAGATAACCCCTATCCTCGGAGGGACACAAGTATATCATCACTACTACAGAGTACTTGACAAAATTGGTTGAAGAAATTATACTCACCCTCACAATAGGATTCCAAATATCCAAGTCCATCCACTACCACATCCTCTGTCATTTTGGCATTCCCTCCACCATTTTCATAGATCATGGCACGCCATTTGAAAACCAACAAATGAAAGATCTGTGCAATTAATTCCACATCTGCCACCTCTTTTCCTATCTGTATTTCCCACAAGGAAATGTCCAAGCTTAGGAAACTAATAAAACCCTCCTAAAAATCCACAAAAAGGTTGTCAATGATTCTGGTTGTGACTAGTATCTCCAAATCAATCTCACCCTCTAGGCATATCATACTTCTTATTGTACTCCCACAAGTACCACTCGGTATTCCCTTGTGTATGGTGCATAAGGTATCTTACCAATTGACGTTGAATTACCATCATTGCATGTCTCACTAAAAATTTGGTTACTGATGAAGAATACCACTTGGCATGCCTCACACAACTAGATTTGTTAGCGAAGAAGAGGCAAGAAGTATATGATCACCTGGTTGTCTACCAGAATGGGTTTAAGAGAAGCTATAACAAGAAAATTCATCCACGATAGTTCCAAAAGGGGGATTTAGTCCTCAAAGAGAAACAAAAGGCGCAAGCAGGCAGAGTAAAGAAATGAAAATTTGGGTCACATGGTTGGATCCTTATATTATCACACTATTTTTATGCTTAGGGGCATATCAATTGTCTACACCAGAAGGAGAAACATTGAATGATCCCATCAACATCATTCACCTCAAGCGGTTTTATGCCTGAGTCATGAAGTGTACCCTACATATCTTAAAAAATCTTAAAAAGTCCTGTAAAAAGTAATAAAGCAAAAAATAAATAAAGAGAAATAAATCGTCCAATGGCAAAAACTTGGCAATCACGCGCCTTGGAATAGTATGTGTGGTGAAAACATGACAACAGGTGTCACACATAGTATCCACCATCACCGTCATCGACCATCACCCATCCATCTGCCAAATCCCACTAAAGAGTATCCATCCCTAACCCATATTCCTTGGGTGTTCCATTATCACATGTATCATGGAGAACTATCACGATTCCCAAGCTTCATGACGATTGGTTGTATATTATGTACTATCCCAATCCTTGAGATTTGCATATACCTTTATATATATTGCTCCTTCGGTTATATCATAATGTCAGTCAAGTATATTTCTCAATCCCCACTGTACATACACCTCATCTTAGGTCAGTTGTCTTGCAAAAAGTGATCCAGATTCCTTGTTCTTCTAGTTCTGTGCTTCAACAAGTTTAGTCGAAAAGATTCTCGATCATGTGATTTTCCTTGATACATATTTTTCCATCCAATCACAACTCTATAGTCTATACCATCATTAGCTCCTTGTAGGATGTATCCTTACTCATGTTTGACCTAAATCCAATGAGTCTTCAGTTTTGTTGATCTCTTTGGCAAAAGGCATTTTGTGGATACTTATTTTGGGTTTTGACTTTCTTTTTTGCGTTCTTGATTATCATTTCCGACTTCCTAGGTTTTTCTCCTCCTCAAGGTTGTCATGATCCTTTATATCATGGTACATTGTGAATGGATGCACCTGGGACAAGGTATTTATCTCTTTTTTTTCCTGTGAGTCAGTCGGATATGACCCTTGCATACTCGTCATGTGATCCTTTTATGATTGCATGGTGTTCTTGGTAAATGTCATTTGTTTGTGGGTTACCCAACATTGTTTCCACCTTGAATCTCTCAGGATCATATGTGATGCTGGGAAATCCTTGTGTGCCTGTTGTGTCAGTCTCATGCAATGTTGGTGACAAGGCCTTGACTTGCTGGTAACCATGACATGTCTCTAATATTTGTTTATCAAACTAAGTGCTCAAACTATATAGCGATATTCCATTTTGTGATACCCCAAGATCAAGCTTCAAAAGGATCCCCCCTCCTTTTTTCACCATAATAAAAAAACCCCAACCAAAAACATCAAATCAAAATCCTAGCAACAAAATCAACCTCAATCTGCAACAAACAAAATCAATGCAATTCCTCAAATCCCACAATCCCCATAAATTCCAAAAAAACCCTCAAAACCATCAAATTACCCCCCACAAGCTCCCATTCTGTAAAACCCATCTCCCTTGCCCTTGATCCTCATTGATAAGATTGTGCAAATATTTTTCCCCTTCCTAATCGACACCTCGTATCAAGGATCCAGTCAGGCAGTGATATGTTCCTTTTACATCCCCCACCCACCCATCTCACTACACCTCTGCATCATTCATCACACACGCTTTATGCATCTAGATTTGCATCCATTAGTTTATGCCCTAAATCACAATCACTATAGCATGCATTTCATTTCAGTACATTTCATCTCAATTTCTAGATTGCATTTAGTTGCATTATCATATTCATTTTTAAATTGCATGTAGTTGCATTATCATTTTTTGATTGCATTTAGTTGCATTATCATATTCATTTTTAAATTGCATTTAGTTGCATTATCATATTCATTTTTAAATTTCATTTAGGTACATTATTATATTCATTTTTTTATTGCATTTAGTTGCATTATCATATTCATTTTTAAATTGCATTTAGTTATATTATCCTATTCATTTTTTGATTGCTTTTAGTTGCATTATCATATTCATTTTTAAATTGCACTTAGTTGCAATATCCTATTCATTTTAAAATTTGCATTTAGTTGCATTATCATTTTCATTTTTAACTTGCATTTTGTTGCATTATCATTTTCATTTTTCGACTGCATTTAGTTGCATTATCATAGTCATTTTTAGATTTCATTTAATTGTATTTCCATATCCATTTTAGCTTAATCAATTTTAAAATGCATCTTCATTCATCCATCTCAGGGTGCATTATCACATCCATTTTCGATTGTATTTTAGGTTGTATTTGTTAATTCATTTTACATATCCGTTTCATTTAGGTACTTTTTTCCAGTAATTATCTAGTCAGGTTCATGTCATGTCACCTAGGGTTCTTTCTCTTTAAGCCTTCATATACCATCTTTTAGAGTGCATTTAATATGTACATATTCACATTTATTTTTGCTTCCATGTAGTATCGTAAGGTAATCTTGCATTATTAATTAGATTGCATGCATCATCATTTAGCTTACATTTTAACAACATTGTGCATTACATATTTACATCATAACACTCATATAGGTCCATCACATAAAATAAAAACCATCACATACACATCTGCATATAGCTAAAATCATCTCACATAGCTCATAATTACACCACATAGGCATGTCGTGCAACCATCCCGCATCATAAACATGTCAGTCCCACATCACATAGTTGTGCATATATCACATCCACCCTGCATCACACACACGTCAGTATCACATCACATTATCTCATAAACAAAGCATCTCATAAACCACCCTGCATCACACACACATCACTATCACGTCATATCATCTCATAAATAAACCATCCCGCATCACACGCATGTCACTCCATCACATCCATATGCATATCCACCCATAAAGAAAACAAATAACACAATAGAGACACAACACATAATCCCCACCCAAATCTGTAATATATATATATATATATATATATATAATGTCCCACAAAAAGAATATCCCCCCAATATCCGTCAAAGAATAAGAATCCCAAAAAATGTCCAAGGTACATCTCAAGGAATTAAGAATCCAGTACATGTGGGGGACATGTGCCCCAAATGAATGAATGCATCATATCATATATGGAACATATCAATGCTCATCTAGTCCTCCTGTAGGAGGATGACTCTCTAGGTCCTGCATCAGGGAATCCTGTGGGTTCGTCTGCTCTGTGGGTACCTGTCTACTCCCCACTCTCATCCTCACTCCAGTCTGGGTCCACTTATTAATAATTAGAACCCCTACCCCTTTGACCTATGTAGTGGGCCCTATAGTCAGCCTTGTAACCCGTCTCTCCCTTGAGGCACCTATATCAGACTCCTCTGCATCCTGGATCTCCACTGGGCCCCGGTCAACTATCTGTGACTGTGGCTTTGTCCTTGTCCCTATCCTTGTGTGTTATGGGAGGATCCACCATGCCTACTCCCACCATTATGTATGCTCGACCCTACCCCTGTCATCAATAACCCCAGCTGATCTATATGGCTCTCTCTTATCTAGAGGAAATGTTTCATGATACATGTATACCACCCCATCTACTCCTTGGCCACTGCAAGCTTTGCACTCAATCTAAAAAATGTCGCAGTATTGACACCCCCACCTCCTCTTGCTAGTTCCACCCTTAGCCCCCTATATCCTGCAAGAGCCCATCCCTCTCTCTCTCTTCAACCTGTCACGCTCATTCCTGTATGAGTCTCGCTCCCACAGATAGGTATCCCTCTCCTCCATAACTATAAAGACATCAATCATCATATGAGCCACCTGTCCCTATAACCCATCTCTCTCCCCTCACCTCATCTCATTATCATGTATGCTCGACAACATGTGTCCTCAGATATAACACCTCTATATGTGCTTGATCACGCTCGTAGGTCATAGCATCCCTCTCTCATCTAAGTGTGTCTCATTCAGCCTATAAACCATCCCTCTCCCCCTGGGTATCCCTCACCAATTGACTAGTGGCTTCCCGGGCTTCCTATAAGGAGCTTAGCTTGTCGGCAGTCAAACTACCTCTATGGACCAAAGAAGATCCTCCCCTACCCCCTTCTACGGATGTAGATGGTCCCTGTGTGTCAAGGGGTGGCTACCCTGGAACCTATGTCGCGTCATCTACATCCATAGCATCCTCACCTCTAGCCTCCTCCTACCCCCACTCTAGCCTCCTCCTCTCCTCCCCAACTCCTAGTTGGTACTCTTTGTCTCTGGGATTCTCTCCCACATGCCAATACCCCCAACTACCCTCACCCACTACGCTACCTAGGCAACTCTCCCTCCAGCCCTCCCACCTCTAGCTGATGTTGTTGTTGCTACCCTCTATCTTTGTGGCTGAGGTAGTAATTTTGCTCTCCCAACTGCTCGTGGCGGCCTAAACCAAGCAGTGTACTTTATTTTCCCATGCGTTAGTCGACTCTCCCTATCAATCTCAATGCACTGGTTGGATCACCCTCCATGTGGCTATCAACCCATCTCTATCCAAGGGTGGCCCAAACTCTGACCGTCGCTCTTGAGTCACCTGTTGGTACCAGTGCTCTACATCTGGCACCCCTTATGTTTAGCCAAACTACCTAACTACCATGTTTTCCATGTATTGCTCCACCATGTAATCCCAATGACCAAAAAATAGGTCGGTCTAATCACATATGGTAGCTCCCTCTGATCCTCTACCCAAAGGTCGTACAGTCTGGTATGGTCTCATGTAACCCCATCCCTCAAACCATCTAGGATCTCCCACCAGTGAACAATATCATTAATATGATGATAAGTTAATGACTCTCCCTAGCTATATACCATCGGCTCCTCTGCCTACCTATCCCTCCTCCTAATCGAACTCAACACTATAATATGCTCCCACACCCAAACCTGCAATAGGGTCAGGAACTCAATGCTCTGCCACTATCCCTCACCACTATGGTACATAATCTGATGAAGGTCTCAATACAACTCGGCCAACGTCAGGGTCCCTCAGGCTGTCAGCTGCCCTGCATCTATAATACGAACCATCACTGCAATCAATCTCAAGGTAACCCTGACACCACCAGTTTCTTGTGTAATATATTTGTCCACCAAGCCACAGACATAGAAGTAAAGTCTCAGGGTCACTAGTGTCTAGTTCAGATAGTCATCTAGGGCTAGATGCTCATGTCACAGCTCCACCCTCTAATCCTTCCCAAACAATGCTCGCACTGCCTACGCATGTGTCGTATTACCAACCACTACCTTGGTCCCCCTAATTGAGAGCTGGAATATCCTATATACATCCTCAGTAGTGATGGTCATTTCCCTAGTGGGAAGATTGAATGTCATGGTCTCTGAGCACCACCGATCGTATAATGTTGTGACAATCTCCATGTATTCCCTATGATGGGGCATCCACGCCAGGTATCCTCACCCTATAGCATCCACCCGCGCCAAGTTTGCCAGTGTAAACTGGGTCGCCGCTCTCAGCACGACTACATGTCGCTCCCAAGAAGTCAGTCTATCCATGGACCATTGCATCCATGCCAAGCTAGATTTTGTAAGATCCCTATATCCTCTTCTAGCCTAACAAAACCTCTTTATTCTCTCCCCTTTCCCCCACTTCCTTTTTCCTAAACTTACTAGCCATGCACGTGATCTCTCCATTCCTCTTAGCGATCCTTTAGAGGGTCCTCATCCTAGAAATACCGCATGCAGGAGATTACAATCATGAGAGCCACCTCTTAGGTCACAGTAACAAATTCCTGTGATTGATTTCCCTACCCCCTCGGCCCTCGCGGGACCACATAATTCTTTCCTCAACCCCACCACTAGCTCTGAGAGCAGGATCCCGCGAGAAATGCAGATCAGGACCACGTTCTTGCAACAATGCTAATCCCTAACCCAACTTGGCATTTCTGCCAAAAATTCATAAAACATCTATTTCCCAACCCCACTCTACTCTCGGCCGATAGGATCGTGATCCCACTGGGCGCGACCCCGATCTCGCCGGACCCATTCATACGGAATCGCTAAAGCAATACCCATAATTTAAATAAATGAAAAAATAGGAAATCACAAAGAAATATTTTTATCCTACCTGTCAGTCTGCCACTCGATGTCATCTCACACTCCTCACCATGTTCATTTGGTGCCTCTGTCGTCCTGCTTGCACCATCGTGTTGAAATGCTCAAAATCATTAGAAATCACCTAGAGCTCTGTAATCTCAAGACTACATGTGCAAATGAGGACCTTTTTGGCCCTCCTAACCTTATATAGGCCCCTCCCCCAAACCCCTTATCCCCATCTTGACACCCACTACCATCGTTTCTCACCCAATTTCTTCCTAGGCCCTTTATTTTGCATTTTGATTGTATTTGTTAATGCCTATTTCACCATTCCCTCTTCTTTTATCCCGTCATGGAAAATTAATTTTCAAAACACCGCCCAGGCCCCTTTTTCTTTCATGTCTACCTTCTTGAGGGGGTATCACCCAGGCTAACCATTGCTTCTTTCTCATAGTCTGGGGCAACTTTGTTGCCTTTTTTCGTTTCTTCGCGTCGTCGAATTTTTAGAATGTCTTCGAAATAATTTTATTTTAACACTATTTCAAAGAGGGGAAAAATGTACACCTAAATTTGATTACACAAATTTGTAATCAAATTTAGTCCTCTCCTAGGACAATATTGATTAAATATTTATTATTTAATTAATTTATGTCATCCCCCTAATTAACTAATCCAATTAATTAATTACTGTCCAATTAACTTAACAACAACCCATGAACATTTAGTTAATTAAATCCTCATTCCTCTGTTATTTTAAATAAATATAATTTTTCTATTTAAATTAATTCATAAACCCCCTTTATTAAAATAACCCCTTTTAATCAATTTGAGCATATGACTCCTAGCTTCAACCCTTGACCTAACCTATCCCAACAACTTAACCAATGATCCTAACTCAACCCAACCCATTCACACATACTAACCTCTCTTAACTAATTATCCCGTCCACTCATTCTCTCTCATCCCATCTCATCCTCTTAATCCTCTCACTTTCCTTCTAACCCAAATCCTAACCACTCCCTAAACATTTGCACAATCCTAATCCAAGGATTAAGAAATCCTAAGCCAACCCCAAAGTCAACTCTTGTCACATTCTCTCCAAACCCCAACCACATGCAATAAAGTCTTCCTTAAATTCAATTACACATCCCTTACATCTCTTACGTCTTTGTCCCTTCCTAGGAATATTATATTCCTTCTTCTCACTTATCCAAATCCCTCACAATCCCTAAAATGGTCACATTCCCCAATCCTTCTCCAACCGCCAAAGTCCACTCCCCTTGTGACACTTGTCACAATGTGATGTGTTTGAGAAAGCACAATCCATGTGATCTCTCTCTCTCTCTCTCTCTCTCTCTCTCTCTCTCTCTCTCTCTCTCTCTCTCAAGTGCATCCTAGCCCNTGTGCTCTCTCTCTCTCTCTCTCTCTCTCTCTCTCTCTCTCTCTCTCTCTCTCTCTCTCAAGTGCATCCTAGCCCTTCATAAACTTTCAATCCTAGCCCTTCATTTTCCATCCTCTTTGCCTATAAATTGAGCCCTCTCCCTTTCAGAAATCATCCACCACTTTAAAGAAAAGTTATCATGCCCTTTTGAGAGACAAAATCACCAAGCATACCATCCTAATGCCAAAATCTTTTCTAGTCATTGAAGCTTGAGCAAGTATCATTGAGCACACGTCCTAATGTAGTCTGTAAACTTGCATGAAACATTAGTTTAAAATACTTTTCAATCAAATTTTAAAGATCTAACTAGTTTAATCAATTTTGAAAATGAAAGAAAATTAAGAGCATATCACAAATGCTCTCAGCTACAAAGCATCCTAAAGTGACAGCCCCTAGAATGAGAATTATGATAATAATGATGGAAAAGATGGATCTAAGATGAAAATATGCAAATTAAGATGAATTTCCCTATTATATGCTCAAAATCTATTTAAACATGGATGAATTTGCCATTATGATGATACTACTCGAGAATGCTTTAATGCTAAATGCCCATTTCAATATGCAATTAAATGAGAATTATTACTCTAAATGTGAATTGGTGAGTTTACACTAAGAAATGCCTTCTATTTATAGGAATTACCAAGGGTAGGGGGTGAGCTTGATTAACCATGATCAAATTAGGGTTGAGGTTAAGGTTGAGTGACGGATTTCAAATAGGGGGACAAGATGACAAAATGAGTGGTGAGGATAGAAAAGGCTAAATGAGTGGCGAAGATAGCAAAGCCTTTGAGTGATCCATGTGCTCTCCATCATTTCTTATCATTAGCTAATTGATTCTTTGTCCCCTTTTATTGAAATCATGAATCAATTCAAACAATTAATTAAATTAGCCATGTAGGGGAATTAGATGGGTTGGATTTGATTTAAATTTAATTGAACTATATAACTGTATAGTCAGAAAATGGAAGCACTTCCATTGTAGACTTGTTTAGCCTTTAGAGTAAGTGGTTTGGGTTCATGGAAAGCGCCTTGAATGGGTTCCTGATCTTGACATCGCTTCCCCCCTATTATGTCCTTCTTTCCACTTCTTTTTAGCCTGATTTCTGCATTCTGGACTGCAGATTGGTGATTTTGGGCTTCAAAGTCAGGGTCGACCTTTTAGGTCTAGGTCGACCTCAACCCTGACCTAGGTCAAGGTTGACCTTGACCTTGACCCAGGGTTCAGATCCCGGGGTCTCACAGTTTTCGGATGTCGGTCTTTGCAAAAAGTGTTTTCCTGCTTCTGGGTCGGCTATTTCAGGTTCCGAAGCATCGATTCCTAAATTATATCTAATATAGGTCCTCTCCTAGGGATAAAGGCTTTAATGGGAATTTAATTATCCTATGTCGGCCTCCTTAGAAGATTGTGCCCTAGTTTCATATAAAAGGGAGCCTTCTCCTCTCAGTTTCTCTAACAATACCCATCATCAAGCGAACTAAGTCTTCTAATCAAGCATCAAGCATTCCTAATTGAGATCAAGCATTATCAAGTGAAGTTCAAGAAAGCTAAGGAACAAGATTTGAAGCAATCATTCATCCATTCTCAAGCATCCATTTTTACGAAGGAGATCCATTGGAGGCCATTGAAGGATTCAAGCTACACAGTGCCCTTTTGGTGATCCCTCCATCCACCTTCTTCCAAGCCTATTCCAAATTCAAGAACCCATTCAAGACTTGGTGTTGGAGATCTACAAGCAAGAGATTGAAGACATCCTACCTTTCTACATTCCACATTTTGAAGCATACTTGTGGATCCACGGATTTGAATTCGCCATAAGGACTTTTACAAGCAAGGTGAATTTGAGCATTTACTTTGTTTATCTTTATGAAATTTCAATTATACTTTAAGGTTAATTCCAAAATTGGGGTTTGACTAAGGAAAACCCCTCCCCCAACAAATAATCCTCTTTTTCTTGTAGGTACAGGTTCAGGACTGCAGATTTGGACACAGATCTGGATACCCTTTTCGGCTTTCTTTCGGACGACATGAACATATTCTCTGTCAGACCTGTGCAGGTCAGGGTTGACATTATTGGGTCAGGGTTGACATTTATGGGTCAATGTCAAACTTTTTCATAAGACGGCATCGGATCAGGAAAATATTTCTGGGTTTTGTTCGTCTCTGCATTCTGGTTCGGGATCATCTGTCAGCTTTTCCAGAAATAGTCTACAGACCTCAGAAAATAACATTCTTTGATCTGCAATTTCATAAGGTTGGTTCTTCTTCCTATCCTTTTCAATTATTGTAATTAAACATATTCATTTAATCAATTAACATAATTTAAGATCCCCTTCTTTGTCCTCTTTCCTAATAGTTGATTCATTTGTGCATTAACCCTTCTTTTGGGTTGATCAACTTGGATCTTCCATTTGTGCATTTAAGGATAGAAAAGGAGCATCTTATCTTATCCCTAATCACAATTGCAATACACAATAAATACAATTCAATTAAGTTTAAAGTAGGGTTAAGAACTCAACACACTCTAAGCAAATCAAACAATAATTAACAAATAATCTCCTTACCCCTTTCCAACAGTTTACATTTTGGTGAACCCGTGATAGACAAATATTTATTTTTTGGTGTTAGATTTACATTGTTTATGCTAGATCTTGCACGTTCTTTCAAATTGCATTTAATTTCAATAGATCAAAATTTTGTGTTAGTTCATTTGCATTGTATTTGTGTATGAGCTTTACCACATCTAGTCCTACTTATAGTATCCCAGTTAGAAGAAGTCATAGACTTATGGGTTCCTTTGATCTCGAGTCTTCCTCTCCTTTCCTTAGGATCCCAGATGAAAATTTGATAACTCATGATTCTAATCCTTCCATAGAGCATAACTCTTCTCACTCATCTCATGATGAAGATGACACTTTAAGAGTTCCTCCTGAACAAGTGCAAAACCTTTCAACTGAACTTGATAAAATGGGAAATTGGCTTATCCAAGAAAACCATAATAAAGATTCTATCCAAGCTATAGAGGCTCTTAAGAAAGTTCTCTGTGATAATGATCAAGGTATTAATTTTTTGCGTAGTATTACTCATGTTGTGAATTTGAATGTTAAACCTTTAGCTCAAGAGGCTCAAGAGTTAGGATTCACACCTATTATCACTAATGTAGGACCTTCCTCTGTTCCTCTACCTATTATTCCTACTTACACTCCTTTGATAACAACTTCTCTCCCAAGCACACCTATCACTGTGAGTGCTCCGCCGGTATCTTTACCTACCTCACAACCTTCATATCATAGTGTGCCTTTTACGTATACTAATCCTATTCCAACTGTGGTCCCTAATGTTCCACCGGTTTTGTCTTCTATTCCTATTGCTTCTTACACTTTTCCTAGTGTTCCTAATATTTTTATGGCACCTGTTTCCTCTAATGATTCCACAATTATTAGTTTGGCTCAAACCGTGTCATCTTTACAACAACAACTTGCATCTTTAACTTAATCTAAATTTATCATTCCTACATGTGATATGGTTAGTTCTTTATCCCTAGACATCATTCGTGCTACTGTCCCTAAGCAAGCTGATATGCCTCGTCTTGAGAATTATAATGGTAAAGGTGATCCCGTTACTCATGTTAAAACATTTCAAATCCTTTGTAGTGATTATGCTCATGATCATAGGATTTTAGCTAAATTGTTTGCTAGAACCTTTCGAGATAAGGCTTTACAATGGTATTGTTCCTTACCTCCCTATTCCATT
>MU227556.1:552282-604744 GCA_018584345.1 Thuja plicata | reverse complement strand
GTTGAAGAAGGGCATGCTGCAAGACTTTCATGGAGGAACAAGTCTATTCAGTTCATGAGTAAACACAACGCGCAGATCTAGAACCATCGCATGCTATATTCTGGGAAGAACTTGAAGACTTACTCTTGTTGTTCGATATTTTCTGTTATGAGCATTATGTATCCATTAGTGATCATCATTAATGGAGTGATCCTAGATTTAGGGAGTAGTGTAGTTCTCTTTAAATAAGCTAACTTTTGTAACTCTAGAGAGAGTCGAGTTAGTTGATATATTTTCTGGAATAGAAGTTGATATTGCAACACTGTTTTACTTTCCAAGTACATTTTCTCCATGAATGAATAGAGTGCATAATTTGAGTTTCAGTCTCTTATCTTGATTGCATTTCTATTCACTCATCCAAGGGGGCCCACTTGGTTAGTGAATCACTTTGTTAGATTAGAAGTTATTTTCTTGTTCACTAAGAAGTAATTAGAACTCTACTGTTCCTGTAGCCACTGGTAACAGAACTGGTAGACTGTTCCTGCAGCATAGGCGAGTAGAGTAACTCCTTTCCGTGATTACTGTTTTCTTAGAGTAAATGCATTTACTTGAGATAGTATAGATTCCTGAAGCTTAATGTATTCCAATTCCATAGGATTAGCCATGAGAATCAAGAAGGTTTGAAACATATACTTTGCAAATACCATTCCGAGTTTACGTCCCTGGTCAATAACTAAATGAGACTAAATAATCTACTTAGTAGCCATTTAGGGTGTCCAATCCTGAAATAGAAGTCCAATGCTATGTGTTTCTAAGACAACCCATTAGCTCTTATCATCTATCAACCACAACAGCCACAACAGCCAGGAACTCCTCCAAGGATGGCTCAACCTACCTTTCCCTTCCCAATTCCTCCTCAACAAGGTAACCAGAATCTGAAGAACATACCAGCTGCTGCACTTCCAAAATTCTATGGACTTATCATAGAAGATCCAGAGACCTTCCTCTTTGAGTTTGACATCCTCTGTAGGAGCTAAGACTACACAACTGATGCCCATAAGCTGAAATTGTTCCCGTGCACTCTTAAAGAGGCTACTCTAAGGTGGTTCATGGGCCTCAGAGCTAATGTTGTAGCAAATTGGAATGCCATGAGCAACATGTTTCTTTCCAAATACAAAGAGTACTGTAGGGGATGAAATTTAAAGGGAGATGACATCGTCAAAATGTCACAGAAAGAGGGTGAAACCTTGGAGGACTATGTTTCCAGGTTTATGTTTAACCTGCATCGAAACACTCAACACCACTTGAATGAGGAATCACAGAAGCACCTGTTCATCAAAGGTGTCAATGATGGAAGCATAGAGGCCTTGGACCTAATGGCTGGTGGGGACATTACTTAGAAGAACTGGGTAGATATCAAGACCATATGTCTAAATTACTCAAGAGCTACAGTAAAAAAAGGAAGAGGACTAAGAGATCTGCCTCATAAGACAAATAGCTATAGAGTATCTAAGATAGAGTTGTCCAACCTCGTTTCTGACTTCAAACAAGACATTATCAATGAAATGGCCACTCAGCTAGACAACATGCAAGCCCAGAGGAAGGAGGATGCAGAAGCTATGCTGGCTAAATTTTGCTCCCACTGCAGAGAGAAGAAAAGAAACTGCAAGTGCAAAATTGTTGCATTCGTGGACACTCCCTCAATGCCCACCGAGTTCAAGGTGATAAATGAGGAGAATGGAGAGGTTTTCTACGTGGATCAAAGATGACCATGGGCTCAGAGACAAGGTATGCCTCAAGACCCCATGAATAATTTTGGTTATAATAATAATAATAGTAATTAGTGGCAAAATCAAAACCCCCAGAATTCTGGCCCTCAAGGACAGAATTGGAATCATAACTGGTCTAACCAATAGCCACAGTATAACCAAAACTATCAGCAGCCATAGTATCACCAAAACTTCCAACAACAGCCTCCATTTAACCCATACCAGTAGCAGTTTAACCAATATCAGCAACTGTAGTAGAATAACCAATGGCAACCACATGGCAACTAGCAAAAACAACCTCAGTGGGGACCCAATCAGCCTAATCAGCAGCAAGCCATCATGCCTCTACCTCAGAAACAAGCTATTATGCCTCCACCTCCTATAGCCAATAGTAGTCCTCAGAAGCCACAACTGCCTGCGCAAACAAATCCAAATCCTAATAACAAGCAGCAGGCTTATTCACTGCAAGTGAATGACACCTACCTACGATCAGGAACCACATTGCCTGCACCTAAAGCACCCATAATAAATGATGTTTTTGATACTGAGGAAATTCCTGAAAATCTAAATACTACAATCCCACCTGTTTCACCACCTACTCCAGTTGTGAAAATTCCACCTTATCCGCAAAGATTGGCTCAAAAATTAGTACCCCTAAAGAGAATCCTATTGCAATTGATTTGATTGACCAACTAAAGCAAATGACTATCCAAATACCATTATTAGATGCCCTCAAGGAACTTCCCATTTATAATAAATCAATCAAGGAAGCTTGTATCAAGCACCCTAGTAGGAAAAAGAAAGATCCTGATACCGTCCATGTTCTTGGGCATCTTTTCGATCTTATGCTCAATAAAGCCTTAATGCCTAAATACTCTGATCCAGGAAGTACAGTGGTCACTATTCATATTAATGGTATACAAATATAGAATGTCTTGGTTGATTGAGGGGCCTCTATTAATGTAATGACTATGGATGTGTTGTTAAGACTTAGTATCATTGGGTTGAGGGAAACACCCACCATTCTCTAGTTAGCTGATAATTCCACTATCAAGCCAGATGGTATGGTAGAGGATATTGTTGTCACACTTGATTCCCTGGATTACCTCTCAGATTTCATTATCCTGTCCCCCAAAGCGACACTAGGAGGGTATCCATTAATCCTAGGGAGGCCTTGGTTGGCCACAACAGATGCTTGCATTGCATGTCGCTCAGGAAAAATGACCATATCTGATGGCATTCATACCAAGAAATTAAATCTGTATTCTCCAGCCAAACCCCAAACTAAACTTGACCAAGTTGTCTGGCCAGATCTAGGAGATGCTCCCCTCGAAGCCAATTCAGTGCAGCAGCTTATGGTTATTGGTAGAGATCCATTTATGGCCTCACAAGAGGAAGATGACATACTAGTAGCAATCCTTACAAACTAGCATGGCTCTAAAGAACCCTCTTGTCATGTCCTTGACTATTTTCTACAAACCATATTGCCCAAGCAGTCCTCATCTAAGTTTCCTGCAACACCTTATTATCTCCATACTTTGTTACCCCATGAGATAAAGTCACCTTCATTTGTAGAAGTTCTTATGCTGGATAAAGTCAAAAGAGTAGAAATTGCCTTAGGAAAGGAATTGAATGTCAATAAGAATCTCACTGAATCTCAGATGTGTATCCTTCTCCAGCTTTTAAAAGAGAGTCAACAAGCTTTTGCATGGGACTATACTGACATGAAGGGACTTGACCAAAAATTGTGTACCCATAAGATCTATATAAGTCCCGAGTCCAGACCTATTAGGGAAGCTCAAAGAAGAATAAACACCGCACTAAGAGATATAGTAAAGGCTGAATTGCAAAAACTACTCCAAGCTGGCTTTATATATCCTATTTTTGACAGCCAGTGGGTCTCCCCTCTTGTAATTGTCCCAAAGAAAGGTGTCAAATGGCGAGTTTGTGTGAACTATAGAGAGCTTAATAAAGCCACCAAGAAAAATCACTTTCCATTACCCTTTATTGACCAAGTACTTGACAACCTTGATGGTAAGAAGTATTTTTCATTCCTAGATGGTTTCAGTGGCTACAACCAGATCCAGATATCACCAAAAGACCAGGATAAAACAACGTTCACTTATCCATGGGGAACATTTGCTTATTTTGTATTTCCATTTGGATTATGTAATTCAATTGCTACTTTTCAAAGGGCAGTAATAAGTATTTTCTCTGACATTGCTGCTGACTATGTTGAAATATACATGGATGATTTTACTGCATATGGAACTACATTCGAAGAGGCTCATGCTAATTTGAGAAAAGTTCTTAAAAGATGTCAGGACTACAACCTCTCACTTAATAGTGAGAAGTTTTATATCATGATGGAGGAGGGAGTTGTCCTGGGGCATTACCTCTCATCATTTGGTATCCAAGTTGATCCTGAAAAGATTGCAGTCATCATAACACTCCCCACTCTAGCAAAGCAGAAGGATGTCCAGATTTTTCTTGGTCATGCCGGTTACTACAGGAGATTTATTAAGAACTTTAGCCAACTTGCCGCCCCATTGTACAATCTGTTGAAGAAAGAAGCATAATTTGAATGGACAGCTGACTGTGAACTATCATTTCAGTAGTTGAAAGATGTGTTGGCAAAGACCCTTATTCTTAGAGGACCTAACTAGAAGCTTCCCTTCATATCCACACTGATGCATCTGACTATGCTATTGGGGCAGTGCTACGACAAAAATAAGGTATAGTTGAACACGCCATTTATTATATAAGCAAAATTCTGCAAGGTGCTGAACTAAATTATATTGTTACTGAAAAGGAACTGCTTGCTCTAATCTATGCACTTAATAAATTTAAACATTACATAACCAGTTATGAAGTATTTTTTTATACTAATCACTCAACAACCAAATACTTGATGAACAAACCTGCCATCTCTGGTAGGTTAGCTCTTTGGTTACTCCTCATGCAAGAGTTCGATATAACTATCATTGACAAACCAAGGAAAAAGCTAATGTGGTGGCTAATTTCCTCTCTAGATTACAATTTCCCAATGATCCTGCAGCAATTGATGACAACTTCCTGGATGAGCACCTATTCTCTGTTGCAACTTACAATCTGTGGTATGCTGACATCACCAACTACCTTGCTATAGGAAGAACACCACCTCATTTTTCGCCATGTGAACACCGACTGCTGGTTGAGAAAAGCTTCAAATTTTCATGGATCTCTAGATTTATGTTCTACACAGGTCCTGATCAAGTCACCCGCAAATGTGTTCGTGAAGATGAGACCTATGACATCCCTTGGGCTCGTCATGATGAGCCGTGTGGTGGCCATTTTGCAGGAAAAAGGACAACATATAAGGTATTGACAACTAGTTATTATTGGCCTACCTTACATAATATGCAACTAAGCATACCAGGCACTGTGATCAATGCTAGTGGATGGGACGCCCAACCAAGTCTGATGAAATGCCCTTGCAGCCTCAGGTGGTGGTAACACCATTTGACAAATGGGGCATCAACTTTGTTGGTCCCATTGAGCCATCTTCCCATGGTAAGTCTTATATCTTAGTATGCACTAACTATGCCACAAAATGGGTTGAAGCAAAAGCAATGAGGCATGCTAGGGATCATAAGGTAGCAGATTTTCTCTATGAGTTTATTTTTACTAGGTTTGGTGTGCCTCGTGAAATAGTAACAAATCAAGGGGCGCAGTTTACCTCTAATCTTATTGTTGAATTGATGAATGAGTACATAGTGAGGCATGGTAAATCTTCACCATACCATCCTCAGACCAATGGGCAGGCTGAGATAAAAAATTGGGAAATTGAGGCCATTCTGACCAAAATAGTTTATGTTCACAAAAAGGATTGGGCTACCCGCCTTCCTAAAGCCATTTGGGCTTATCGAACAACTTGGAAAACCACTATTGATTTTACCCCTTTTGAGTTGGTTTATGGAAAATCTGCATCCATGCCAATTGAGTTTCACCATAAGACTCTCAGGATGACATTGGAGTTAGATATCAACCTTACCAAGGCACAATAGGATAGGCTCCTACAACTTAATGGATTGGATGAGTATAGGAAGTCTGCACTTCACAACACCGAACTGATTTAGAAGCAGCGAAAGAAGTGGCATGACAGATTCATCAAGGATAAGAAGTTTTCCATTGGTGATTGGGCCTTGCTCTATGACTCATGCTATCAACATAATGTAGGAAAATTTCAGACCTGTTGGTTAGGGCCTTATGAAATAGTCTCAGTTTTTGACAATGGTGCAGTTCATCTATCTACCATTAATCGTGTATGATTCAAACTGCTTGTCAACGGGCCTCATCTTAAGATATATCACAATCCTATGAGTCATCAAGACTTCCTGTAGTAGTTCTAGCAGAGCATAGACAGCTCCACTCCTGTAGCCAAAGCATCTGGGTCTTCCACCTAGATTTCTGCCAAACTGTGATTTTTATTACAGATTCCATAATAAACATTTCACTTCTGTGAATTGCTTTCTCTGCAATAAAAATCCTTCTCACCTCCTCTCTCTACCAAGTGTCTGTACCGTTGCATCACTCCATCAGTGTGTGTAGCATAGTAGTACACTCTTCCTATAGCACCTCTCAGGCTAGTAACACATACTTTTGCTCGTATATTATTTTATTTATTTTTTATTTTGGAAAAAGTGTTCTTTTTTTTTTTTTACTCTTGCACGCAAAGGCTTGGTGGGACCCATGCCTTACACTTAGTTGGGGGGAGGGATTATTTAATGCTTGTTTCAAAATATTTCCAAATCAATTTTAGCATGCAAAAAGGCAAACTTTATTTCTTGTCTTTTCACGGTGACTGTCGTCATGTGGAAGCTTATATGTCCTTCCGTGATTAAGTCATCATGATTTGAAAGCAATTTAAAGTTAAGGTTCACTTAATAATGACATTTTCATGATGTGTTTGGGTGGAGAACCTTAACACACGTGAATGTATTTATGAATACCATTTGAAATAATGCTTATTTTCCTAGAATTAAAAGCTATTCTATACTTCAATTTTTCTTGTAAAAAACACCTTGAGCCCGTAAGAAGTCCTGCATTTTCCAAATTTTTGTAGCATCTATGGAGCTCTTGTAGAGCCATTTTTGTCATTAACAATGGGTGGAGATCTTTAGAGGCATGAGCCTACAGATCATCAAGTTCTACTTGGGGACCCGACCGCTTGTGAAATGTTGATGGTTGGATTATTGCCTTGGCCTTAATGGCTTTGACGAAGAAATTGCTTTCCAATTCCTAAATACTTTGAACAATGGGTTTGCAGTGGTTAAGGGTATGATGATAGAATTCTCAGAGGACATAGTGGTAGAAGTTTCAAAATTGCCACAGGGAGGAGAAAAATGGAGTAAAGATATTGACTTGCGCTCAACCAAGGCACAATTTACCCTTCATGGTGACCCATGGTTGGACGTTGATAAGAAACAGGGCACTTCAAGAACATCATTACCCATGGATTTTATGCAGCTGTCTACATTCATAATATCCTATTTCACCTGTGAAGGTCATTACAAGTACCTCCATGGACTACATTTCAAGATTCTAAGCGCCCTCCGCCATGAAAATAGGCCAGTAAACTTACCTAGTTTTCTATTTAATATTGTGAAAAAGTAGGCATCTCTAGTACAGTCATGAAAAGATCAATCTATTTCCCATCATTGTTTAATTAAATTAGTTGTAGAAAGGGAGTTAATTAAATAATCAATTGGGACTTGGGATGAATTCTTGGCCATGGAGGAAATAGCACCTACAGTGGTTGGCCCTAGAGGCCAGGGTGTAGGTAGAAGGGTTAAATGGCAACGGGGGTTCGTAAAGTAATACAGAAAATAGAGGTCATTTCTGAAGCGTCTTCTTCTAACCCTACCCTATCTAGGAAAAGAGCCTACAATGTTATTACTCTTGTGTCTAATAAAAAGAAAGGAAAAACTAGGGAAGCCAATGTCACTCCTGATACTTCACCTTCCGAGGAAACTAGGTCTGCTGCCATGAAGGATAAAGGTAAAACCATAGAGGTAGAGGGTATGACTCCAGAACAACAACCACCTAATAATAAAGATGTTGGTAATATAGCTGAGGAACCCTTGCCCTCTCTTGAGGAGGCAATGCCAGAAGAACCTCCTATAGTCATTATGGAGGAGGTGTCCTTCAGTAGGAAGAAACACAAAGATCCTCTGAGCTCTTTTCAAACCCCTATTAGGAAGAGTGCTAGACTATTTTCTAGTACCAGTAAGTTAGACAAAACCACTCATTCAGTTATAAATGTTGAATCCTCTGAGTTTGCAGAGAATTCCTCTTTGGAGGCAATGGCTCCAAAAAGAACAGGTGGTGATACCATATCCCACATTATGAATGATGAAGCTACAACTGACCCACAAGTTGATTACATCCTCGTAGATAGTGATAAGGATTCTGAGGAAATAGATGGATTTTTCAATAACTCTGTTGGGCAAGATACTGATGTCAATTTAGAAAACCTACCCCCTAAAGAATTCACTATAATAGATGAGGACATTGTTGAAGAAGTGAGTGAAGATGGATTAGACACGCTGGTAAAGGTAGCTGAGTCATCCCAAGTGGATGATTCGATAAAAACCCTTGTCGTATGGAGAGGAAAAACTTCCATTGATGAATCATGCCAAGCAGATGATTTAGTGAAAACTCACGACAAAGGAAAAGGGGCTACTTCCACTTAAGAAGAAGTAGTAGAACCCCTCGACCTGCATCTGGGTGGATTGGTATTCTTTAGTAGGGACCCATGCCACCACCGTATTTATCAACACCTTTAGCACCAGGATTGAATTTATACCAAAATTTTATTTGGGAAAAGCCACAATGGCAACTGGAAACAGAAAAACTAAAAAGAATCATTGAGGAGCAGGCTTGTCAACTTTAACAGAAAACAAATTGGATTGCAGTATTAGAGAGGAAAATTGAGCAGATCACTGAATTGATTCCTGCAGTAATGGCATGTAGGTCACCATCTCCAGTTTATGCTTTGTTCCTTAAAGAACAATTTGTTAACTTTCAATTGACTAGGATTGTAGAGGGATTGAATCCTTCTATTTCTACACCTCAAGAATTTTATGATGCCTTCCAGTCAGCTTCCATGTCCATCAAAAACCTATTATGTGAATTGTATTTACACAATCTTGTTGTGCTAGACAATAGGGATTGGAATTCACTTTTGTACGTGGGAGATGTTCAGCTGAGGGTAGTGATGTCTTGGATTCAGAATGAGATTAGCAGAGAGCATCAGACTCTGCCATATAGAAATAGTGAGATAGACACACCCCTCATGATGAGCCCTAAAGTTTAGAGTTCTAGGCAGACTTTCTTGATTGGATCTCAATTAATATGAACCCTAGTGGATCCTGCGAGGTCCTTCTAGTCAGAGAGCAGGTATACACATATTGGGAACAACACTCATCACAGGATATTGAGGTCATGATTGCATCTTGCAGACAGAGGTGGATACGGATGTCCCATGACTTAAAAATTAGGGAACCTCATTCTCCATAGAATTTAACTCTTGCCACTCGCCAAGCCCCATGGTTTATAATGTTGGGCCAAACAAAACTAAATTATTGGATTCCCTTAAGGTTTCAGCCTCCTATCCTCCTGCAGCATTTACTTGCAGTAAATGAGAATGTAGATGATCATGATATGACTTAGGGAAGATAGAGGTGGGAAAGACTTCAGGACAACCATGGGTATTTCAACTATGTTGCTGATGAACCAGGTGAAAAGACCGCCATCGACCTGAGGCTTAGGGCCAGGATCCGTAATTTCATGATTGTTGGGGACCAACAATAGTGCAGTTGAGGGGAATGATGAGCCTCTTAAAAGGCCATCTTTTCCATGTTTCTTACTTTCTTTTTTAGCAGTTTGCTTACGAAACAAAGACTTTAAACTTATGGTTTTATATGTATATTTTATATATGTAAAGACATAAGTAGGTAAATGGATGGTAAGAATATGGTGTATTTGCTTGGAATTGATGGGTAGAAGTTGCAGGATATAAGTAGTTGCATGCTAATGAATAATCCTATTTCCTATGCTATGTTTATGGGTAGTCTCCTTCCTGTAGCCGAATGTCGTGCAAGAGTATCAAATGGAAACTAACACTTCTTTCCTAGTATTAAATGATAATATATATATATATATATATATGTATATGTATATATATATATGTATATATATATATGTGTGTGTATATATGTATATGTATATGTATATATATATATGTATATGTGTATATATATATATATGTATATGTATATGTATATATGTATGTATCAGAAGTTGTGTATGCTAACCATTTTGTAGGAATCAAGTCATGGCGCATTCAAGAATAGCAGCGTGGTGCTGAAGGAGTCAATGATAGCCATTGCTGCAAAAGCACCATCATATCAAAGAATTAAGTAAGTGGTTGAAGAAGGGCGTGCAACAATACTTTCATGGAGGAACAAGTCAATTCAGTTCCTGAGTAAACACAGCGCGCAGATCTAGAACCACCGCATGCTATATTCTGGGAAGAACTTGAAGACTTACTCTTGTTGTTTGATAGTTTCTGTTATGAGCATTATGTATTCATTATTGATCCTCATTAATGGAGTGATCCTAGATTTAGGGAGTAGTGTAGTTCTCTTTAAATAAGTTGACTTTTGTAACTCTGGAGAGAGTCGAGTTAGTTGATATATTTTCTGGAATAGAAGTTAATATTGTAACACTATTTTAGTTTCCAAGTACATTTTCTCCATGAATGAATAGAGTGCATAATTTGAGTTTCAGTCTCTTATCTTGATTACATTTCTATTCACTCATCCAAGGGGGCCCACTTGGTGAGTGAATCACTTTGTTAGATTAGAAGTTATTTCCTTTTTCATTAAGAAGTAATTAGAACTTCGTTGTTCCTGCAGCCACTGGTAACAGAACTGGTAGACTGTTCCTACAACATAGGCGAGTAGAGTAACTCTTATTCATGATTACTATTTTCTTAGAGTAAACACATTTACTTGAGATAGTATAGATTCCTGAAGCTTAATGTATTCCAATTCCATAGGATTAGCCATGAGAATCAAGAAGGTTTGAAGCATATACTTTGCAAATACCATTCCAAGTTTACGTCCCTGGTCGATAATTAAATGAGACTAAATAATCTACTTAGCAGCCATTTAGGGTGTCCAATCCTAAAATAGCAGTCCAATGCTATGTGTTTCTAAGACAATTGTTTACCCAAGCAAAGAGCTCGGGGGAGTTGGGAGGAATGAGGGGTATTTTAGTTTTTTTAGTTTTTTATTTTTTAAAATTTTTTTATTAATGTTTCTCAATTTTTGCGATTGTGACGATGTGTCAATTTTTTATTTATGATTTAGATTTTGTTATTTTTTTAATTTATGATTTGGATTTTTTGACAAGATGTTTGATTTTTCATGATTTTGTCGATTATTGAAATTTTTGACAATTTTTTTTGATAATGATGTCCCTTGTGCGAATTTGTCAACTTTTGATTTATGATTAGTGATGATGACATATGTATCATCTTTTATGATGTACTTTTGATATATCTTGATGTTTTTCAATTTATTTTTTATTTTTGAATTTGTGATGTCCAGTTTTTTTTTATACTTTTTCTTAATTTTGTCAATTTTTGAATTGATCGCTAATTTTCAAACGAGATTGCATTTGTTTTCCCTATTGTCTAGCAAGGTGTAGGGAATTACAGATGTATGAATACACTGATGAATCATAAGTGGATAGGAAATGATGGAGGAAGCATGTAATGTGACCCTCAAGATTGTCTCCTCAAGATTACCTGAGCTAAGGGAAAAGGGATATGACAATGTAGGCTAATGAGGTGGTTTTAGATAGAATACAGGGTAATGACGTGATGGAATGAAAGGTATGTGTTTATCCAAATAAATGGACATGTCAAGAGGATTTTAAGAATGAGTTTTTGCATTTTACGCCCTTCATTTTTTATATAAACCAAAGGGTCATTTTGGATACGATATGGATAGGATAGAATGATCAGAATAAGGTTCGATGGAAGCCACGAGTGGATGGTTTGGAATTATTTGTAGGATGCTTAGGGATGACGAGGGTTGATTTGGGATAAACAAGATCATGATAGGGTATTATGTATGCAACAAGTGAATAGGTTGATGGAAAGGATAACGAATTTAAAGATACTTGATACTCGTGGATATGTTTAACCTTGTCAAGATCAAAGGTGAAAGAGGGAATACTGATGCTAAATAGGATAAATGGTAGGATATGGAAGATGCATGATATGATGGATAACATGGCTGATATATCATGGATGGAACTTTCCCCCGAGTGCAAGAGTACAATAAATTGGACTACACATGATGTCTATTTGCTAGTTTTTCATCATGGTAATTGCCCAAGGTGCCACAATAAGTGATTTTCACCATAAGACGAATGATTTCTCTTTACTTTTTTTTCTTTCTTTTCTTTTTCTGACCTTTTGGATGATAGTGAATGTGTGATAGGAAATGGAAGAATTTATACCTCTTGCTCTCTGAATAATACCCCTTTGAAAGGTACACTATAATGAACCATGGCTATGGAAAGGATGCTCAAAGATATTGATAAGGTGATGATAAAGGATAAATATGGAGGATAAAGGTAGATGATGGTTAAGGTTTTATGCCACATATTAGATAAGAGGGATGTAAGGATGTAAAATAGGTGTTGGATAATGGATATGAGGATAAGAAACATTTATATTATGGATGGAAATATTGGCAAGATCAACTTTGACACACACTTTGAAGGTTGGTGGAATGATGGAGGAAAAATGGATGGGGAAGCTTGAAATTGTGATGCGGGAAAGATTGTGTATTTTGAAACACAAGGACCCAAAATGGATGGAAAAGATGATGAAGTATCTGAGGTAGTGTATTTTGGGATATGAGAACCAAAAATAGATTTGGATGATGTAAAATGTTTGAAAGGAGGTGGAGCAGAAGCCTTTGGAAGCTTGAATGTCAACTTTGATTTTTCTTTTGTGTGCAAGTCTTGCAAAAGTGACTTGGGAATCCACATAGCCTTTGATTTTTATTTCCTTTGTTATTATTTAGAATACATTTCTTCAATGAGGGATTTAGGAACCCATATCTTCTTTGATTCTTCTTTTTTTTGGTGGACCTTTGTGGCATTTTGGATATTTCTTTTTGCTTGGTGGACCTTTGCGACCTTTTGGATATTTATTTTTGCTTGGTGCTCACATGTTGATTAGATTGGACACATTGATCTTGGTACATATGTGAATTCTTGGATTTATGATTTTCATTTTTGACATCCAAGTTGCTTCCAAAGGTTTAGGGGTTCATGGATGAATAGGAATGATATGGAGGGTTCATATGGATAGACTCTTGGAATTTTCTCAAGTATGTGTGCCTTTGTTGATATTGATATCTGATTGGGTAAATGGATGGAGAGATAGGAATGGTAGGCATTGTATATGGATATATATAAGGACCCAGTATGGATGGAAGGGATGAATATTGTAGCTTTGGGAAATAGGGACCCAAAATTTATTTGGAGAATGGAGACTTTAGCTTTCAGATATAGTGACTCAAAATGGATTTGGAGGATGGGGAAGGTGTATGGTTAAATTTTAATGGAGGGAGATAAGGTGTGAAAGGGATATCAACATATTTAGAGTGAGCTATATTTCCAAGGCTTTCATCTTTAAGATTTGGTTTTATACCAATAGGCTCATGAATGTCTTTGATAGAAGCAAATGAAGCTTGAGG
This sequence comes from Thuja plicata, assembly GCA_018584345.1. Classification (NCBI taxonomy): domain Eukaryota; kingdom Viridiplantae; phylum Streptophyta; class Pinopsida; order Cupressales; family Cupressaceae; genus Thuja; species Thuja plicata. Next base: position 591,171 of record MU227556.1, on the reverse strand, counting down.
GGATTTAATACCATGAATGGAATTGGGAAGAGTAAGGGACTTTGAGGTAGACATGGGGGATGATGACAAGGAGATGATGGGATACTTTGGTCTTGAAGTAGAAGAGGATCATTAGATGAGGTAGAAAGAGTGTTTTTTTCTTGGTTTTCAATAGGCTTATTGTAAATGGTGGAAGGGATATCCTGAACTTGCTTAGGAGGTGGATAAGGAATAAGACTTGGAGGGATAATTTATTCTTGAGATGGGAAGGTATCATTGAATGAGTTAGAAAGGGTACTTTTCTCTTGATTTTCAATAGGCTCATTGAAAATGGTGTAAGGGATATCTTGATCTTGCTTAGCAGGTGGATAATATATAATACTTGGAGGGATACTTTGTTATTGAGATGTAAAGGTATCATTGGATGAGGTAGAAAGGGTACTTTTCTCTTGATTTTCAATAGGATCTTTTGAAATGGTGAAAGGGATATCCTGATATTGCTTAGGAGGTGGATAAGATATAGGAATTGGAGGGATACTTTTTTATTGAGATGGGAAGGTATCATTGGATGAGGTAGAAAGGGTAATTTTCTCTTGATTTTCAATAGGCTCATTGGAAATGGTGAAAGGGATATCCAGATCTTGTTAGGAGGTGGATAAGATATAGGACTTGGAGGGATACTTTGTTCTTTACATGGAGAGATATCATCTTTGAATAAGTGTAAGGGTATGAGAGAATCACCATGAGAATCTATGGATACGAGATCTTGGTCAAATATTGGATAGGATTGGATAGTATGTTGATCTTGATCTTTACCAAGACTTGTTTCTTCACACTTTGACTTACCTTCCTGACATGGATCCACTTGTAAGGACATGGTAGGAGTTTGGATATGCAAAGGGATTTCTTGAAAGGATTCAATATCTTGGCATGATGGAGATTTATTTTGAATATGAATGATAGGCATTGAAGCACATGATGGCTTAGGGTCTAAGATCTTTGAATCATAGAATAAACTTGTAGCAATATGTAAATTAGCTTGGATTTCTTTTAGAGGCAGCCCTTGAGGGTAGGCATAGTCAATATGGAAAGTATCATCCTTAGGTTCATTGTTTTATGGAGATGGTATAGCTGGGTGTGAAGCTTTAGTGGATGGAGGAATGGTGGAAAAGTCAGAGGTTTCATGAGGACCATTGCTAGACATAGGTTCATGGTTTAATTTTTGCGTGAGAGTAGTATATTTTTCTTCATTAGAAGACTCGTTAGGATTTTGCACTTCAATTATGTCATCATCAATTAGATCTTGGATTGTATGTTTCAAATCCACACAATTTGAAGTTTTATGTCTATTATGTTGATGGTCAGCACAATAGTTGCTAAAAATGCAAATCCACATGAAGAATTTTGAGGTAATGTTATGAGATTGTGTCTGAGAAGCTCTTTTAATTCTGATTCATAAGATTATCCTAAAGGAGTAAATGTTATATCCAATGGAAATTTAAATTCACGTATATTTGTGAAAGAGGTATTGGATTCAATATCATGATGATTTGATTCATTTTTTTCATATGATTGATAGAAACGACTGTCAACATAATAAGATTTAACTTCATCTTCATTCTCTTGATCAAAGATAGGATGGTCATGAAGTTGTTCTTGATCAAAGATAGGTTTGTCATGAAGTTTTTCTTGATCACAGATAGGATTTTCATGCTTAGATGCCTCTTTGTTTTAAGAAAATGGAGACATGTTTAGATCATGATTAAAGAGAAAAGAAACATTGATCTTAACAAGTCTTGTTTTAATGGTGTATCCTTTTCTTCCTTTAGGTCTTGGATTTGTGATTGCAAAGATTGAATTTTCTTTGCGGTGGTTGCAATAAGATTCTCCTCTTCATTTTCATCATGATTAGGCTATCTAGACCATTTATTTTCAACCATGATGTGATTGCCTTGATGTTCTTTTCTAGGTGGTTGAGGAGGTGTGGTATCTTCCCTATGCAAAGTTTCATCTTCTTTTAAAGACAATTTAATATGATGGGATCTTGTACAAACTGACATGAAAAGGAATTGTGAATATTTGTTGAAATAGTATCCTTTTTAGAAGAATGATGATTTTTATGAACTTTGGATCTTTTAAATGGAGTTTTCTTCTTCTTCAAGAGTATGTACCATCAAGCATAGCAACCAAAAATACATATGTTTTCTAACCTCTAAAAAGATACACATAAAAGTGTATATTATCATATGTTTTCAGCAAGGTCTCCACAAGAAAATACTTCAATCAATCTACCTATGGTCAATTTGGTTCAATAAGGTTTGAAAAGGTATGCTTGCTAAATTAACCAGGTGTTTAGTTCGGTTTTCGAAAACAAAAATATCAAATGAGTCAAACAAGGAGTATGTAGTCACACAAGAATGATTGAGGCATCTATCCCTACGAGTCCATGCATTTTATATTTTTCTCTCTAAGTTTTTCAACTTAACCGAGTTATTTTTTTAAGTGGATAGAATAGGTTGGCTTAACATTGTTCCCACTTTGGGTCGTCCCTCTCACCGGCCTTGTTAAGGCGCATTCTTGGGAGGTAGGCCCACTAAATTTCTAGCATGTTTAGGAAAAACAAGAAATTTCAAATGAGAAATAAGCCTAGGAGTTTGATTACCCTAGGAAGGGTAAGAGCGTATCCCTATTGTTTTAACCTCACAAACACTCAAGCCTTTTAATCTAAAGATACTATAGAACATTTGGAATTTTGATTCACTTGAAAAAGTGAAGAGCATATACCTAATGTTTTTTGTCCAAAAACACGAAGGCTTCAATTATAGTGTTTGTTCATTTCTCAACCTTACATTCTATTGTCAAATTTAGCATGTTTGGCATTTTAGTCAACTTTCAAAAGTTGAGAGCATAGGCCTAATGCTTCATTCAAAAAAAAAAAAAGGTTTTTAACTAGCTAGATTTCAAATTTGAGATGTCACAATTTAAACAAATGACTTGAAATCAAAAGATTTTAGAACTCACCTTGTTCGAAGCTCATGCGCATTTTGAGGTTTTTTATGTTTTGTTATACTTTACCTCGGCGATCGTTCCAAGCTCCTTAGCATCCAAGTTTTTCTCCCCAAATGTTTTGTCAACAACCAAGCGAATAAAATGAAGGAAAGTAGAAACCACATCCACCTCAAATGAATGAACAAATACTTAAGCCAAAGATGGAAAATTAGTTTGATATAATTTGAGAATTTTGATGCAATGTCCGTATGCTTTCACTTCTTCTTCTAATTTTTCCACTATTTTGTGTTTTGGATTTTCTTAGCATAATCATTCAATATTTTAGATTCCTTCTCTTTCCAATAATCAAGTGCTCTACACTTTGTTTTTTGAACTTTCTTAAAATGCACCATATTCAAACGGGCGAGTCATGAAGATGGATGAAAAGGTATTATAAAAGGCTTGATAAAGTTCAATGATCTTCCAATACCTATTTTTTTCTTGAATTCTTTCTTCAAAATTTTTGGCTTCGATTGCTAGTTGTATTTGCTTTGCATCTTTGTATAGCCTTTTCTCCTCTTTCTCTTGATAATAATCAGGGGATTTACAATATATCTATTTCTGAGTTTTTCTTGACTTGATCCCTTTAGTCATCTGTAATTCATCAAAAACATCAATTGATTGTCAAATTTATCACTTATACAACTTGAATTTAATGTTTCTTATCATTAATAAGATGTTATAAAACTACCAAATGCAATGCAGAACAGACGAAATGCAACTCAAAACATACCGAATGCAACTCAGAACAGACCAAATGCAACTCAAAATAGACTGAATGCAACTCAAAATAGACTGAATGCAACCCACAATAGACCGAATGCAACTCACAACAGACCGAATGCAACTTAGAAAAGACAAAATGCAACTCGGAACAAACCGAATGCAACTTAGAACATGTCGAATGCAACTCAGAACATACCAAATTCTATGCAATATTTTTCCTAAATAATATGGAATTTTTCCTAAATGATATGCAATTTTTCCTAACTAACATGGAAATTTCACTAAATGATATGCAAATTTCTATAAATGAGGTTCAAACGTCCCTAAATGATATGCAAACTTCCCTAAATGATCTTCAAACTTCACTAAATGTCATGAAAACTTCACTAAATGAAAGAATTTATGAAAATGAACAACATAAACATCAAATAGAGCTTGTTGAACATCCAAAATAAAATGCGAGCTTCTTTGGAACAAGTGCGAGCTTCTTTAGACCAAATGTGAGCTTTCACATACCAGGTGTGAGATTTCACAGACCAAATGCTACAATCTACTGACTGAGTGCTATAATTTGCCAACCAAGTGCAAGAATTGACAAACCAGGTGTGAAACTTAGTACCAGATGCGAGAAACTTAGTACCAAATGTGAGCTTCTTTGTACTAGGTGAGAGAATCTGCAACGTAAACACTTCAAAATTGATGTTACAATGTGAGGCTTGAGCCCCACGGTGGGCGCAAAATATAGTCTGTAAACCTGTAATTCACAAACCTGCATGAGTTTTGGACAAATCTCTACATCAAGAAGGCTCCTTTGGGTTCTCTTGGTTTGCACTCTCTCACTTATTTGTTTTCTTTGTCTTCTCATATATGTTGTTTTGGTTTTATTAGTTGAATGTCTTAGTTCACTATTGCATTCCTAGTTAGACTAATATTTTCGTTGCACACACCTAGCATTGTGTTTATTTATTATTTCTGTTGCATTGACTCAGGCTGTAAGGTTGGACATGTCCTTTGGGAATTTCTTCATCCTTGACTGTTACAAGTGTGATTGTTGTTGCACCAAAATATCGACTTGTCAATGCCCGATACAACCACTAGACTTATAGAATCAACAGGAGGCGGTTAGTCTCTTATCACAAATCTCAAGGGGAGCGTTGACCATTTTTCCAATAAACTCCCCTTCAGCATTACTCGAGGGGATTCAAACCTGTGACCAAGCTCTGATACCACTTGTTAACATTGACTGCATAAACTATACTCTTATCTCTAACTGAATTGTAAACTTACTTATAATAATATATTGAATAAATTTAAAGAATTAAATTTAATCAAAATCTTTTAAATTATATAAATTTTTAGTTAAGCTTATCCTAATGCAATTTAATAATATCAAAATTATTAATTTTAACTAAATTAGAGTAATCCCCGTGTAATTAAATACTATATCACTTATAAAATAGTTCTACTTTACGATTTTAAGAAAATATTGTTGCTATTATAATTACAAAAATTAAAATTAATTAATTAATTTAATTAGTACTTATAATAAATATCATAAAATTAGAATTATATTTACATATAGAATTAAAGTTATAATTAATTACATAATTAATGGTAAGTACTCGCTACTAGTGGTACTTGTTATTCTTGCACAGAGCAATATGCGAAGAATTTATTTTCTAAAAAATAATGACTTTAAACGATGCATTGAAAGAAGGGTGGGCCCATGCAAATAATTACACTGAAGGCATTCCCTTTATGAGGTTGTAAAACCTCAAAATAACATCAATGACTCAAAGTAATGGATAGAAAATGTAAGACAATTGAAACAGTGCCAACCGTCTGTATCTTTTCTCATAGATAATATGCCTAAAAATTCATTCAAGATTGTTTAGTGTTGTAAACGTCCAAATTTGTCCAATTCATTCTTATTTGACCTTTTAATTAACTAAAAATATATTTAATTAATTATTCTAACCAAAATAATATAGCTATTTTTAATTAATTATATTATTTTATTTTATCCTTTCCCCAAAGTAATTAATTTAACAATTAATTTTTCCCTTAGCCTAATAATGTGGCATATTTTAATAAATTTACCATATTATTCCTCTTTATCTAGTATTTGAATAGTCCCCTTCTAGCTTAAACCCTTGTGATTTAATTAATTTTTTTAATTAATTAATCTAAACCTAGCCTAGAAATTCAATCTTGATATCCCTAGACCTACCCCCTAATTAATCATGGATTAATCTTGATTAATTAATCCAATTGTGTGATTCCTACACTAATTAGTGTTCCCTACAAATTTGAACGTGTATCACACATGTGTGAGCATGTTCCCACATTCAACAACCAACCTTCCTTAAATTGTCATCTACCTTCTCACTCAAGGCCGGTTTGGGTGCTGGAATACCAAATGTTGGATATGGTCAATTCTGGAAGATGCTACAATTCTGGAAGATACATATCCTAGAAATGATTTCTGGAATATGGGTTGGACCTGTTTGGTTCACCCGGAAGATGACTGAGAAGATGGATAAATAATTTTAATTGTTTATTTCTTAATTTTTTTTAATACGGCGTGTATGTGTGTATATATACACATATACATGTGTATATACACACACACATACACACATGTGTGTCTACATACATACATACATATACACACATCTGTGTGTGTGTGTATATATATATATTTACACATATACACACATTTGTGTATATATATACATATACACATTACACATATACATACATATACACATATATACACATCTATGTATATACACATATACACATACACATATATACATATACACATACACATATATACATATACACATATACACACATTTACACATACACACACACACATATATACACATACACATATTCACACATATACACACATATACACATATTTGTGTATATATACATATTTACACATATATACATATACCCACATATTTGTGTATATATACATATTTACTCATATACACATATATACATATACACACATATACACATATACACACATTTGTGTATGTATACATATTTACACATATATAGATATACACACATATACACATATACACACATTTGTGTATATATACACATATATATACATATACACATATACACACATTTGTGTATATATACATATTCACACATATATACGCATATACATACATTTGTGTATATATACACACATACACACATATACACACATACACACATTTACACATCTATCATGTCACGAATCTGACAAGATATTAAATTTGCTTTTGTAAAAATTAGAATTGGAATTGAAATTCTAATTCCACCTATTTAGGTGGAAGATTGATATGCCCATTTTGGGGCAAAATGGGAATTTCATAATTCCAATTCCATTTTTATTCATGAACCCAAACATGGAATTTGGCATTATCCAGAAATAGAAAATGTCAATTCCAGTCTAATTCCAACCCCCAAGTGGGCCCTCAATTATCTCCACTTTCTTCTTTGAGGTTTGCGTAGACACCCAAAATTAAACACTCTTAGGAGCTCACATTAACTTCTAATTTTCAGCTATTAATTAAGTAATTCTTTAATTCTTTAATTTATTACCTTATTCTTTTCATCATTAATATTATTTAATTAATTAATCTTAATTGATTATTTGTCAATTAAGTTCAATTTCCATATTCCTATAGTTTAAATAATTATCTTTAATTATTTAAATTACCTAACTATTCTTCCAAAATTAAATTAATTTAGTTTCATTCCAATTTCAAACTAATTTCAATTTCATTTAATTCCAATTAATTTAATATAAATTTTGATTTAATTTCACATTCCTCCAAAAAAATTAAATTTTTAATTCTATTTTAATCTTAAAAATTTAAAAATAAAAGCTATGAGGTAATTATTTTTTTTAAAATTCAAAAATCCCTCGTGAAAAATCAAAATTTTGAAAATATAATATCTTCTTAATATAAAAAATCCTTTCAAAAATGCAAAAATCAATCTTTTCTCCAAAAATGCATTTTGGAAACTCCTATTTTCAAAAATCAGAAATATCTCTAAATCTTCTCTTCTCTTTTGTTTCCCAAACGATTCTTTGCTTTTTGAGTTTGAAATGAAAAAAATCCTCTTTTTTGGAAGATTACCCAAAATCTTCTAGCCTTTAATTATCTCAAACGTTCGTTCTATTTTTCTCAAATCGATCTTGTTCATCCATCCAGTCTTGAATCTTTATATAAACCCTGTCCATTCTCATAATAAGGATCGAATTTATGAGCAATTCACTTGTGCACGTTTTATTTTAGTAATCAAGTCATTTATCATAGTTTTCATTTTCTTGAATCTCTTGAGTTAGAGTGTTGCCCGAATCAACATTGAGTGCCACTTTGACAAGAGTGCAGAGAATTAATAGAAGCATAGGAGCAAACATTCAAAATAGTTTGAATTAGTTTCATTTTTAGTTTCTAATTATGATGCATATATTCTATTGTTCTGTAGGGTTGTTTATTGTTGGTAGTTTGTTTGATTGATTTCATTGCTACTAACAGTTTCTCTTAAGTTTTGCATATAATTTCCCTGCATGCATTTTGCTTACAAATGTATGAGATTTCTTGAGCCTCTCACCTCTTCCACTTGTCCCCATTTGGCATTTATTGCTACCTCTTCCAAGATTTCTCACACATGTGTGAGAAACACCTCACCTTTTATGGCCAACTACCCTTGCATATGTGACCTCCATTTGGTATCCACCTCATTGCCACCTCATTGCCACCTCATTGATCCTATTGAATTCTACCCCTCCATTTCATTTTAAATATCAATCGTTTGTTCCCTCCAAAATCCTATAAATTGGAGCCTCTCCATGATAAATTCATTATACACTCATTTTGTATTTTTATCATGCTAGTTTGATTATAGAGCTCATTTGTGAAATCTTAGCATTTTCATAGCATTTTCTTACTATATAATTCATCATAGTTTAGAATCATGGCCTTATTAGTTTAGTTTGCATCTTCATATCCATTAGGATTTGCATATCTATTAATTAGTTAGCATATAGCTTTCTCATTTAAATCTTGCATATCATTGTCATTAGATCTATCTATCATCTTAGAATCATATTGGGGAATTCGTTATCATGTTTGGAGAGCATATCCACATAACAAAACCAAAAGAGCACATCAATGGAGCAGGGTGCCTCCATTATTGCTCATTGAAGGTAGAAAGTAAGTTTTAGTTAGTAAATGCATGATCTTGAGTTTTTTTTATATGTTATTTTCATTGTGCTAATAGGTCAATTTACTCCATATATATTATGGCATTCTCGGTGGGACCCACATCCCAAAGTATTTGATACTTTTTTGAGATTTTGTAAGGGTACAGGTTGGGATAGCACTTTGGCATTTCCATGACATGCAACGACGTCTGCGTAGATCAATGTCTAAGCTTTCAATCAACATCTCGGCCTCCATCTTTTGAATAATCATTTTTGTAGGGTTTTGATATGTTTCACTTGACGTACTAATGTGATTTTGCAAGAATAGGCTCTTAACTATTATTTCTATATTTTTTTCCGTTCCTGGTAGCTCTTAGTTGTTTGTCAGAAATCAACATTTCTAAAGCCTTATTTTGTCAAAATTACATTTTTTTTGCTAGCCTTACACATAGAGGCTTCTTCGCAAATCGACGTATGCGCATTTTGGCACCTCCGCTTGGGTAGGCACAAATATAAAGTTTTTCGCTTATTTTCTATTTTTCATTTTAGAAAACCCTAAAATTTTGAAAATGATGAAATCCCCCAAAAAATTCCCGTGTTTTCTTTCTATTTGTCATGAATCAACATATGCGTTGACCAACATATGCGCCTGCATTTCAGCGTCTCTGACTCCATTACCTTTTATTTTTAAATTTTGGAGCTTATTTGTATTTCTAATTAGTGGTGTAGTTGTTTACACCTATCAAAGATATAACATCAGACTACTAACAACTTTGTGCAGGTGGAGGAGGTTTTTTTATTTTATTTTTGTGTGTCTTCATTAATTTAGTTTCACCTAGATTAATTAGGTTTTAATTTGGAATTAATCGTGTGTCTTCTATGCTTGTGAAAACCCTTGCAGGTGGAGGAACTCCTTACAAGGATTTTTTTTTTAGCACCTTTTAGTTAGATGATGAAAAGATAGAATGAGAAGTATCATCTCCCCCCGCCTTCACGGATCTTGGGTGTAAGAGAAAATTGTGTCTATCTTTTCCTCTGGAGATATCTGCCTTGGTGAGAAAAGAGGTAATCACCCCAAGGGAATGACCTTGAGTGAGTTTAGATTCAATCCACTATATAAATTCAAGGATAAGGCTAAAGCCAAGTTTGGTCGGTATTAGCGCTCACCGTACGATGTCATCCAAAATGAGGCATACCTTTGGGTATATGAGTCACTCTTAGTAGGGTGGTAAGAACCTTTAGTGGCTTTCTAGACACTCATGACATGTCGATTGAATAAGCTACTAGTAACCTTGTTCTAGAGACCAAAAATCCCCCACTTGATGGCGTAGGGTATGCAATACGCACTGCCCAAAGACATCCCTCATGTGCCCTCCAATTTGACATAGAAAGTCTTTTCTTGAGACTCAAAACTTGGTATTCTTGAGAAGTGAGTGCCATGGAGGGGAGGTAGTGCTACCAAGTGTCTATTTATCCGATTGGAAGAGGTATTTTCTTGCAAGGGAATTCATAAAGTGCAACCCTATTCTTAGCCTAGGTTGTGAGAGTGCTTGTTCAAATAAAAAATGTGTTTGGTGTGTGTTCTTGCCATTAAATAGATCATGTTTTAGACTTACACCACCTTAAACATCAAAGCTTTAGTTAAACATTGATCTAAACCAATCAAACAATTGAAAACTTGCTCAAAATTTAAAATATCCAGATCAGCCTTTCCACTTTTCTTTAAATGACACCTGCACTATTTGGCGTCTCTGCTCTCTAGACCAAGACAAAAAAAATTGCACATATAGTTGAACACTTTGACAGATCAACATCTGCGCTTGTGGATCAGTGCTTGCGTAGATCGACACCTCTAACTGGGAATGACGTCTCTGCCTTTTGGCCAAGAGCAAATTGATTATAACTAGACTTGTCATTTTGATCCCTCATCACACCCATCTGACCATAATCCAATTATTGTAACATTTTGACCTCATATCTAGACATTTACCCCTCACTTCATCAAATTCAAAATTGTGATCCCATTCTTTATTCACATTTACCCACTTCATTTAACCTAACCAACACTCCTTTCCAATACTAAACTATTTTAATATTTGACCTTGAATCTAGGAGAAACAATAAATCATCCACCTTACCCATTTGGACCTTAATCAAACATTGATCATTTTACCTAACCAATCATTCTAATAAAATCAAATCCCAAATCAAACCTTTCAAAATAAATCCAACCCTTTTATCAGTCCTTCAAACCTTAAGGTTGGAACTTTTCTTAAGTGATAATAAGATCCTTATCCTAAATTATCCCCTAGCTAGATGTATTGCTTGATAACTTAGCCTATCTCAAGTAGTTTATTTAGTTATCCCTTATATTTAGACATTATTAGCTTAGATATTGGTCATCCCTAAGTTAGTGGTTTTCAAATAATCCATAATCTAATCTTGCTTGAGATCTTATCCTATCTCAAGTGAGAGAAGATTTTTATCCCAAATCAATCAATTCCCTTCGAGCATATAAAGGATCTTTGTTTACTAGGGATATCTTCAAGACCTTCATCCCCTTAATAAAAAACAATTCAAACAAAATATGATCAACCTTAATCAAGTCAAACCTCCCATCACACATCAAACCATTGATTCAATCAATCCTTCAATCAAACCAAGCATTAAATCTTTGATCCAAGCAAAAGTCCATAAAATCGAAATCAATCTCATGTTTATCAATGAAATCCCCAACGTCCAAACTTTGATAAAAAAATCAATCAACTATTGATCCTAGTTCATCAACACACCTTTGATCCATTATCTCAAGACACCTTTCAACCATCATCCAACCCCCTAAAAAATGAGGCAATTCATCCAAAATTTACCTTAGACTTCATCATGTCATCATTTCATTCCCACAAGGTTACTTTTGTATTGTCATCATTTGATCATAATAAAATAAGATGAGGCCCACACATGTTAAATTATGCAATACCAACAATGAGGATGAAAACTCCTCTGTGAATGCCACATTCAATGGTGAAGGGGTGCAATCAAAATATATAACCAAGGGTCAAGAGTAAGAGGTTGAATTCGTTGATCAGCTCAATATATCCCTATATTGGATGACTTCTTTAAAGATCCATACAATGTAGAAATGGTTGAAAATGCTATTTGACATAATAATGGGGAACTCTTCATTAATCTTGTCAAACATAAAGTTACTTTTATGGATTGATCTTGATGATTTCTCGCTCTATCATAATGTTGTTAAAGCTAGTGCCACTTAAAATGTTATTGATACAAACACAAGAACTCAAATCAATGAAAAATCATCAAGAGACAAAGGAAAAGGCACAACCACTTCTATAAAACCCTATACATCACAAACTTCACAATCCACGCAAACTCTCTAATTATCACAAGGGACCATTCAAAAACTCCTAAGCATCATACCCAATTTGGCCTTGTATGCTAGCACTCACACTATGGTGACTACATCTAATACACTGAATGAAAATGTTGTAAATATTGGTCAAGCCTCCAGTCCTCAATCTGCACCACTTTTCACAAATCCTTCATCTTCCATGAAGACATCCATCCCTCAATCGTCACAAGCTTATCAATACATGCCTCCTCCTACATTGGGACTCACTTCATCTGCACTCAATGGAGGGTCTAAATTTGGGCCTCTCACACACACCACATTGCCCTCGATCTTACCCAACAAGTAGATGAACTTAATATTATCACTCTCAACATGCAAAAAGGGGGATACAAGAATGAATTTTCATTTGACAATATATGTCCTCACCCCTTTGATAGATCCATCAATATATAACCATTCCCCCAAAACTTTGAGATCAATAAATTTGAAAAATATAGAGGGGAAACATGCCCAATTTAACACCTTAAATAATTATATGTGGCATGTAAAGAGTTTTCCTACAATCAAAACTACCTTAAGAGGCTATTCTCTTGAAGTCTCGGAGGAATAGCTCTTGAATGGTTCATGAATTTTCCACAAGGACCTATCTCCACCTTTGTCGATCTTACAAAGAAATCTATTATGAAATATGCCTATAACATCAAACATCAAGCATCCTTGAGTGACTTATGCAACACAATACAACACAATGATGAGAACTTTTCTAATTTCTTACAAAGGTGGAGAAACCTTGCGAACAAAATACCTTAAAAAATTCTTGAACAACATTTGATTGATATATTTACACACAATATTGTACCAAAAATGGCCTCCCACATAAAAATAACCTCTCGTGATACCTTGAAACTTTGGTCAAGAAAGGGGATAACATTAAAGATGGACTACTCCAATAAGGAACAATTAAGCACTATACTCCCTCATCTAATGATAAACCTAACTTTTCAACAAAGAACAAGAACATTGTTAATTACAGAGTGGTAATTTGTAAAAACGTGCAGAATATCCAAGTCACTTCAAATCAAGGCAATTGATCTAATAAAAAAAATCACAATAATCAACAACCTCATCAATTACAACAACAACCCAATCGCCATCAAAACACTAATATTTTCCATCATCACAAAAGTACCAACAACAACAACAATAACCCAATCGCCATTAAAACACTAATATTTTCCATCATCACAAAAGTACCAACAACAACACCAACACTCAACAACATTGCCAATACACTCCCCTTGTTGAGTCTCTCGATGCCATATTCCACTGACTTATTGGGAAAAGCATGAAGGAATTCCCAGTCAACAAGACATATGATGAGAATCAACCTAATGTCAATTGGTATAATGATAGTGAATATTGCGAGTATCATTGAATCAAAGGTTATGATACAAAGAAATGTATGAAGCTCAAGAACTGCATTCAAGACCTTGTAGACAGTGGCAAATTGAAGTTGAGGGACACAACCTGTCATAATCAAAAACTCAAATTAAAATTTTTACTACCCCATTCCCCAAGAATGGGCAAGCTAAATCCTCATCATCAAATGTAGTACCTTATGAATACACCATCGATGCTATCCTGGGCTTTGACTCCCTATGTGGATGCATTGAAGAAGCTGAGAATCATGTAAACACCATCACAGTTAGGTACTAATTGTAATGCCACTACCCATTAAGGAAGAGTCATCGTTCAAGCTGCAATTTCTCCATTAGCTCCCTCCACTTCCACGCTTCCCTCTATGGACTCCATGATCACCTAGGGAAGACCTCTGCATGGATATCTATCATATAACTTCTCTATGCATCCTATAAGGAAAGAAAGGTTCATAGATTCCTTCCTCAATGTCAAATTCTTAGGGGAGATTGGCAGGAATATCTTTTAATTTCAATTACAATCATAAAGATGCACCAAAGAGAAATAGAGTAATTTAGGAAGAATAGACAAAAATAGAACGAAAACAAAGAATTTTTAGGATTAAGTAATATTGAGAGGGGGGTGAATCAGTATTCCAACACTTTAAACTTAAACTTATCAAATTCCAACTTAACCAAATAATTGTTGAAATGAAAAGAACATAAATACAAAACACACAACTCATAACACCATGAATTTGTTCTTGAGAAAGCCCTAACCAAGGGAAAACCCCAGTGGGGATGGTACTCACAAATATGCACTAAAAGTATATTGTCCCTGTTAGGATCTGAATATTACATTAGTACATTTCCTTGTTAAAGGAATACAAAACCCTGTTAAAGGTATACACTGAGCCCACTGCTCATACAATCATAAATATGTCTCTGTTACAATGCTTTATCAAAATGAACATAAACAAGCATCAACTATGCTTAGTTAGTTCCAATTGTAGCTTGCATCATCTATCTAATTTTGACATCACCATGCATCCATTCATCCATTCACATACATACCATACTTTGCTTCTCAAAATCTCTTCATATATATACATTATTACATACCCAGTCGACTCCCAAATACATCTCAAAATGGAACCAAAAATTATACAAAAATTAAATACAAAGTCAAAGATCATACACTATCAAAATAGAGGTAATACACAATCCAAATCCAACATAGCGCATTTGGATTCTACATTATACTTCCTCAATCATTGCGACCATCCAACTGCTTTGTCTCACTATATCACCATCTTTGCATGTCTTCAAACATCTGTATCTTTCATTTATGAACTCCAAAACTCAAGCAACATTAACTAAAGGTCTATCATATCCCAAAATAGCTTCCTCTAAGCTCGTATGTCTGCATTCATCACATACAATGTTCGCTGCCCAAAACTGTACTCCTATACCCTATAAACTACTTTCTAAACTTAGTCATTTTGCAAGCCTTAACTCCAAAACTGTGTTTCACTCTAAGTGATCATTCATAATTGATGTGTTGCCACAAATGAAAACTCTAATGTGTTCCTGAACACTCTTGAATGAGTCATGTTTCAACAAGAATTTACATGGGAAAACCCTTACGGGGCAACAACCCTCACACCAAATTAGAAATCTATTGTATTACATCAAATCAAGTTTACATAGGAGTTTACAAATTTCTTTGATGTTTGTACAATTTTTAATCTTCAGTTATGTAGTCGATTCAATTGAAAAGCTTAAACATAATAATTCTACAACTTCTCTACATATCTAAAAACATGCAGCTGATTAGCAAAAAATGATTTAGTTTCAATCGACACAATAGATTCTTATACATCTCTCTATTTGGATAGTTTATTTCAGTTTCTTGTAGATCAATTGTCTGTTGCATAACAACTTTGAACACACTTGGTGAATTCTCATCAACATCTCAAGAATCCAACTTGGACCAATCACTCAACAGACACCTAAGAAAAATCAATATGAGTCCAAGCTACGGCCCCCACATTCCACTTAGTGGCCTATCGAAGAGAGTCTCAATTTCAACAAAACACTTTACACTGACTATCGAACGTAGATGTTCCATCAAAACCAAATTTTTCCAAAACAAGACAAAAGTCTTATCAATGTCTCTTTATCGAAGAAAATAGATACTTGGATAAGACCTTTATGCCTCTCCACTGATCTAAAAAGTTATATCAACAACCTCTCCTTGGCAAAACAGAATAATTGTTATATCAATGTGAGCTTTATTGGTGTATACAATAACTTATACAAAAATTTCTCATGTCACATCAAGACTAAACCTACTCTGACAACCATTCATCACCAAAACCACCAAATTTTACATCGATATCATATCATCATAGAAGGTTATGATGTCGATATGACATTTAGATATCTCACCAAGATTGATGGTACACTGAAAACTATTTATTGCCAAAATGATCACCCTGTTACATCAAAACTACTCAACAGTAATTAACGACTTCTCATCGGTAAGATACCATGCTGGTCCTATCAAAATTGTGATTATGATATAACTATTCATTGATATAACACTAGGAAGGTCTCATCAAACTGTCCACTTTGAGAGATTCAACCAGTAAGTTTGAGACATCATTTCTCAACAATCTCCCACTTGATGAAGGATTTACAGGACACTCAGAGACTAATGAGAATCATGGACACCAAGACCCATTGATTTGGTACACCATTTGAACTTAGTTGTGCTCACAGGCTCTATCAATGCATCTAAAACATTCTTTAGAGTTTCTACCTTTTCCAGATTTACCTTTCCATCTTCTACCATGTCATGAACAAATCTATATTGCACATCAATATGTTTTTCTTGGCATAGAAAGCGGAATTTTTTTCCAAAAAAATGGCACTCTAAATATCACAATAGATAGAAACCCTCCCTATATCAAACTCAACATTAGAACATAAATTATTAAGCTAAAAAACCTCTTGATAAGCACGAGTTGCATCCATATACTCTTCCTATGTAGTAGATAAAGAGACCACAACTTGTCGCTTACTCATCCAACTAACAATACCACCATTCAACATGAATACATATCCACTGGTGGATTTTCTTCTATCAATGTACCCTACCCAATTAGAGTCTACATAACCTTGAATACTGATATATCTCTTTGATTTAGTCGAGTTACCATTATAACATGAGGCATAATGAGAAGTACCCTTCAGATATCTAAACTCTCTTCACTACATCCCAATGTAGCCTACTTGTATTAGTCATAAATTGACTTAGTACTCCCACTGTTTGGGAAATGTCTAGCCTAGTACAAACCATTGCATACATTAGACATAAAACTACACTTGCATAAGGTACCTTGGTCACGTCCTCCATCCTGGTAGGAGATTTTGGACAATCTTTAGTAGAAAGCTTTGTTCTGTGAAACACTGGAACAATTAGCTGCTTGTAATATATCATATTAAATCTCTCAAGAACAATATTTATATACTTACTCTGAATGAGACAAAGTTTTCTACTCTTCCTATCCCTTATTATTTTCATCCCCATAATGTACCTAGCTACAACTAAATCTTTCATTTCAAAATGTGCTGACAATTGACTTTTCAGATCATAAATCATACCCTTATCATTTCCAATAAACAACATGTCATCCACATATAGAGAAATGATAAGTAAATGACCATTCTCAGGTTTAAAATACACACAATGATCTTATTTTGATCTTACAAAACCCAATGACAACACTGTCAGTTTTTGGTACCACATTCTAAGCAATTGTTTCAAACCATGGAGATATTTCTTTAACGTGAAAACCAAAGATTCTTTAAATTTTCAATGAAGTGCTTAGGATGGGACATATAAATTTATTCTTCTAGATCACCATGAAGGAATGCTATCTTCACATCCATCTTCTCAATCTCTAAGTGATATGTTGATCCAAGTGACAAAAGAAATCTTATAGATGTCATCTTAGCTACATGAGAGAATATCTCTCCATAATCATTTCCCTCAACTTGGGAATAACCTTTTCTGACCAACCTTTATTTATAATTTTCAACAGTGTCATCTAGACCAATCTTTCTTTTGGATACCCGTTTACAACCAAAAATTTTTCAACCTTCTGGCAAGGGCACCAGATCCCTAGTTTCATTCTTCTTCGATGATGTCGTTTCTTCATTTATGGATTCCGACCAAGAATATGAATTAGACATTTTTATTGTCTCTTTTATGGTCCTAGGCTCATTAGTATGAGTAATCAGAGCATAGGCACAATTTAAATCTAACATTGAGAAACATACATATCAAGTTGTCACCTTTCCTGTGTAGACCTCCTCAATAACTGAGTTGGAGGTTCTTGTTCTTCTTGTTCAGAACTTTCAGAGCTTCTTGAGCTCTCCTCGCTTTTAGGTACATATGGAGGTCATAGTTCCTCCTTTTCTATAGTTAGAAGAATTTCAACCACATCTTCCTCTTTCTTATTATTTTCTAACTACAAATCTCTAAAGAAGGATTTCAATTCATGAAAAATTATACTTATTTTTTACATTACCTTCTCAATGACATGATTAAAAAGCGCTTGCATCCCTTCACACCAATTCCATAACCAATGAAGACACACTTAACAAATTTGTTCTCTAATTTAGATCTATTTAAATCAAGCACATAAGCATATCCCTCACAACCAAAGACACAAATATGTCTTAAAGAGGGCTTCTTACCATACCATGCTTCCATAGGCATTTTGTCCACTATCGCCAACATGGGAGATCTGTTTAACATGTAACATGTTGTAGCTACAGCCTCAACCCAGAAATTTTGTTCCAGACTAGTATCACTCAACATACTTATCACCTTTTCCATTAGCATTCTATTTAACCTTTGAAGATTGTCATTAATATTCAAGCATTCAAAATACCCAGTCGATAATAGAGTCACAAATAGACTAGTCGGTATGATCATCAAAGTGCAGAGTTAACTGAGTGCACTGATCACATACAGAGTTAACTGAGTGCAATGATCACCGAGTAGACAAACTTTACTGAGCAACAGTCTACACTAAGCACACAGTATGCATTGAGATACACAGAGAGCACCGAGCACTGAGAGACAGTATTTATTGAGCAGACCAGTGATCACATAAAAGTTTTTAATGGCACATCAATCTAGATAACAAATTTTTTCCAACTTGGATAATGATTTACAATGATTGAGGAGAACATTAATTATTATTTATCTCCTATGTTTAGATGATCAAGGTAAATTTTGTACACCGTTGATCTTAGGTTATGGAAGATATTGTAAAACCCTAATTAGGTCAAGAAGTGTGATATATGTAATGTTACAATATAATTTGTAATGTATGTTGATCAAGTAATGATCAAGTAGTCACAATACTATAGACATCAAAGATCAGACAAGGGTTTTAGGACAAGGACTACATTGTAGTAATCAGTTTTCAGAAATGAGGCAAGGCTACCAAGCAAAGTAGAAGGTATTATCATTCACAGTTAGGTGATACATTTTATATGAACTTAAAGGATCTATATTCACAATATATAGATTGTAATTTGTTCACATCACACAACTTTGTTACTCTTTGATAATTGTAACAATCCTAAAATCTCCTAAAAGAGTAGACTTAACCATATTTGTATAAATATCTTAACAGAGTGCACACATACTTTGTGTTGCTAAATCCTCGCACGAGGTAGATCTAATCAATCTTATTGTTACTCCTAACATGGTAAGATCATCAGAAGTGATAAATATTTGTAAGCTTTAATAGGATAATTTATTTACTGCAGTAGTGAAGTTTTGTGGGTCTCATCCCCACCGCAGTTTTTACCTTCTCATAGGGGTTTTCTACGATACCAAAATTCTAGTGTCATGAGTACTTAAATTTCATGTATGTTTATTGTTTACATTACATGCATTTATATTTCAGCAGTGACATTACATGTTTGGTGAATGTTATCTACTCAGTTGGTTATAACAAAATATTTGGTTACAAAGATTTGTTTGAAAGTTTTTAAGGGTAGTGATTCACCCCTCCCCTCTTAGTTCACACCTTTCTATTATCCCAATAATTGGTACCAGAGTTAGTTCTGTTGTTTAGAAAGTTTAATAATGAAAGATAAAAGATCTTACAATGAAAAGGTATACACTTGATAAAACTATTGAAAATTAGAAGTTACAGTTGTAGATCTATGTCGAACAATACAAAGAAGCCAAAAAGAAACCCAGGGAGATGTTGATTAAGATAAAGGACATGGCACTTTGCTATCATGAGACTGAATATCAAGAAGAAGAGATTCATGACCCATTTGACACATTTGGATCTGAATTTGGTAGCATATATGATGCATGTGAAGGAATCATATCAAAGCTATCTAAGAGCAATCAAAAACTTACTAAACAAGTGAAAGCACTAAAGATCGGTCAAGATACACAAATTCTTAGAATGGTTGAAGTCTTGAATGATGCAAAGAAATCTAAACAAGATAGAAACATGGTTGTTGATGATAGAAGACATATGACTAAAAAATTACAAGAGAAGGAATATGAGATAATGAGACTTACTAAAGATTACTTTGAGATCACCAATCAAGTAGGTGCTATGAGTCATGAGGAAAACCAAGTGAATATTGAGCTTGCTAGAAAACTAGAAGACATTGGTGTATTGAAAGAAGAAAATGATAAACTGAGAAATGAATTGAAGATTTTACACCAACATAATGAAGTGATTAAGTGGTCTAAAGAAAGTACTAAGAAAATGGATGCATTTCTGAACAATTAAAGAAGAGTGAACATACCGAATTAGGGTATACCGAGCAAGGAGAATCGTCAAATCAAGCTGAAAAAAGAGATGCATACTCAAACCTGAAGCCTAAGAAGCCCTCTTGCCATCACTATGGAAAACCTAGCCACACATCAAATGTCTCCAGGAGAAAATCAAAATTTATTTTTTGAAACTCTCATAAATTCAATGGTAATTTCTATAACTGTAATAAGCATGGAAATCAAGCACATGAATGCAAATCCAAGTTGATAAAACCACAGAAGAAACCATACATGGAAAAATATTGTTGAACTTGCAACATGCATGGTCATACATCACAAGCATGTAGGAATAATACAAAGCAAATCTAGAAGCCTAAAGGACAAGAAAAGGTAAATCAACCAAGAAGACAAGGTAATGCTTATGCTTAGGATTATAACACTTGGGCTAGTTGCACAACATGTGGTAAATATGGACAGATAGAAGATAACTGTATGAGACAATGGAGAACTAAGTCTAGGAGTTGGTCAAACTCTGGTATGGCTTGTTCACACTATCACAAGGTCGGTCACTTAAGCAAAGATTGTGCAGACCGAATAAATACTTATGGAAATGGGAATACAATTGAAGAAATCGTGAGGATCAGAAATCAAATGTGGAGGAGAGCATCAAATGATAATGTAGGACCAAGCACTATAGTTGGTGATACCTCATCCGATGGATTAGGTGGTTCCACTGTCTCCACCTGAGCAATACAAGCACGTATGGAACTATGTTTTACAAAGCTATATCTTACATCCGTTCCTATACTTATTGTACAAATGACAAATTAGCATGAATTAAGATGCACTATGGTATTATATATTTTCTGATTATTTTGATCTAGTTGAGCCAGTTAATTTGTACCGAGTTAGTAATGCCAGTCGATGAATATGTGTGAGACAACCGAGTTGCTAAGGAAACTGAGCATTTGGTATACTCATTGAGATGAAGTATCATTAGTGTTAATCGAGTATAATGTCTGTCTACCGAGTGGTTGGTGATGAGCATTTATTGCGCCGACTAAAGTTATTTTGTATAAATTCTAGGGTTGTGAAATCATTTGTTCACACAACGTTTATAGAGCATATCAGAGAAATAGAGAGCAAATTTGCAACAAAGTATTTCAAGGATTTTGCAGAGATTTTGAGTACATTTCGAGTAGCTAAGAGGTTAGATAGTACACATTTGCACTTATCGAGTCATTTCAAGTACTTTCGTGGAAGCCCTAAATATGAAATCAAAGGCGTCTTCATCTTGAACTATGAAGTCAAAGATGGAGAAAGAGAAAAAGGTGATTCTTGTAAAGAATTCCACTTGCACAGAACTAAATTAGAAGATACATCCTCAGGTTGCAGCCCAATGCGATGACAAAGGTGTATTCTCCGTGATACCGCCTAGGGTTTTGTTAGTTCAATATGTGCGAGCATACATTCACTGCAAGATAAGTGAAATAGGGGATTTTTAGATCATGTCGACATATCAGACACTTTACACATATGGTAAACTGAAAGATGATCATAAACATCTGGAGGTCAGAGGGTTAACCAATGCCCTAAATTTCTCAAAGGTATTCAAAACTGAATGGATTTACATTGTATTGAGTAGAGTACATGATGGAAATCTTTGGATGGATGAACCGAAAAAGATAAGCAAAGATGTGATTCATGCAGTATGTGGGTACCCCACATCAAACAAATCAAAAGCCCTAAGGCACCCGCCCATAACCGAGATAAAAAAACTCACAAGAGATGAGTGAGATGGTAGAGGTCTACAGATCAACTCCATCAGTGATCCTAAACTTTGGTTTGGTGTGTATGTTATTGGATACAAGATCTTCCAATCAAGAAGACCTAACAACATTGTATGTGGAGTTGTTGACATTTCTTACGAGATTGTAAAGAAAGGTTTACAACTTGATCTAGCTGAGATATTACGTAGACAACTTGAAGAGAACATGAGAAGAATCCGATCAACATGATCCAACACTTGTAAGTTTGGTTCTCTACTACTTTGCACATTCTTCTATTCACAAAACTTTTTTCCCTCCATCGATAATGTGAAATGGAAGACAAACCGACCGATTACACTGCAAATCGGTGACTTTATTACAAGTCTAGGGACAAACTTTGAACCTGTCATGAATGATTACTTTACAAAGTTCAAAGCTAGGATGGAAAAGATAACACAAACATGAATGCAGTTGGTAGAGAAATATAAGGATGAAATTTGTTTTGTAGTTGACACTGACACTACACTCATCAAAGCAGTACAACTAAGGACAACATGGCTACCTCCGATGGAATATGAACTTGATATTGACATAACTTTTGACGCTATAGAGAAGTTACTAAATGAACCAATTGACAAATTTTCCATGAGATTTGGAACATATGAGGAAGGTATGTCCAGAATATCACTTGGTTTACAAGTTGAGAAGATAAGTAGGAAGAATACTAAAATTGTTAAGACTTTGAATAGAAAGTTTTCTATCACCGATGAAGAACTGGATAAGTCAGTTGATGATACCGAGAAGCAAACTTCAGTCAGTAAAGATGAAGAAACTGAACAAGATGCTAATGCCAACATTCTGATGAAGCACAAGTAGAGGCACTTAAGGCCAAAAAGGGAAAAGGAATAAAGACTGAGTCTCCACCAAGGACTAGATCACGATTGGTGATAGCAGATTCACCACCTTTAAAGAAAGGAGTTGCAAAGATAACCAGGCCATCACCAAAATTCACATATCAGACAAGGAAACCGAAGACCACAAAACTGAGAAAGAGAAAGAAGTATGTAAGGAATAAGGATGACAAGGATGATTCTGATGAAAATACTGAACAATTTGAGGTTGTGCAGAACAAAGCACCAAAGACTATTGATGAGATTGTAGAAGTAATCAGGACAACCAAACGGTTAGGAAATCCTAAGGTACATGCATATGCAGATCTTGTTGGATGATATTAGTTTTGGTTACTGATCATGTTGTTGATATTCATGTTTTGTCACTAATGTCAACATATATTTCTGTGGAGATGACAGACTGGCTACTTGACTGGAAGGAGTGTATGGACACTGTACGAATGATCCAAAATGATTCAAGTTGGATTTATGTGGAAAGATGTGTGTTGACCTTATTCCTAAGGTCACTTGGATTTATGTTGCATATTGTGGATGTTACAGTTGATTTGGTGAAGACTGCTTTATGGACTGTAACTGTGATTCTGGACAAAGCAGGTCTCTGTGTTTTGGGTATATCTTTCTGGTGAAGATATTTCAGATGATGCAAGCTTATTGGTGGATAGCTGACATATATTGGAATAATGGGTTGAGTTTGATTGATATTTGATGACCGGTGACATCATCTGTGGCGTGTATTATGGAGAAGACCTATATTGTTGACCGACTTTAGACATGTAGAGTGTAAAATGAATTGTGAGCGTGGATTGTGGATCTGGAAGCATAATTGATGGATTGTAAATGATGTTTAATTTTTATAGGTATGATGTGTATCTTAACAAGGGGTTAAACAATTATTTTTATATTGGAAAGCCTTAACTTGCTGACATAATTAATTATTTGTGTATTAGGAAAGCTTAATTGGCTGACCTAATGAATTATTGTAAGAGAGTATATATGAGTGATCTTTTCTTTTTAAAAGATGTGATAGAGATTGAAAAGGAAAAGAAGTGAAATCTGTAAGGCTTGTTTGACTGCTGGATGTAGAGCAGAGTTTATGAGAAGAATACTTCATTGGAGCTGACCAAGCAAAGACAATTGTTATCAGACAGTTCACTGGATTGTGTATTTTCTTTATACACTTGTTCAGATTGTGAATCCTTAAGGGTGGCTTTAACCTTATTTGGGAAGTGTGCCTTGGAAGTCAGCCTACTATTTCTCTTGACTCCTAACAGGGTTTGTCTCCTAACAGGGACTATGTACTGTAATGTTGTAATAAGCTCCTAACATGGCTAAATCTTTCAACATGGATACTATACTCTCAGTACATTATCTGTGGGTTTTAATTCCCATCGGGGTTTTACCTTTAACAGGGTTTCCTCGACAACAAATATTGTGTTATGGTGTTGGCATTTACTATGGTATCATTTACATTTGCAGATTTGGTTTATAAAGTTTAAAGTTTAATAATCTATATCACAACTGATTCACCCCCCTCTCAGTTTTCTTGTAGACTGTTATTCCTAATAATTGGTATCAGATCTTGTGGTTCTTAGAGAAAAATTTTAACAACTTGAGGTGATCCTGAAGATTACTTACTACAAGAAGGATAGTCTGAAGTTTGATCCTGAAAACTTTGATAGTTGGCAGAACAAGATGAGAACACATTTGCTATGTCTGGGAATTGATTACTGGATGATCACAAAGAAGAATGAAAATATAGCGTCTGAGGATGAATTAGAGAAGGATACTAAAGATTAAAAGAAGCTATTATCATGTAATATGGTTGCAAGGGAATCTTTGATCAATGCACTTTCAGAAGGAGAATTCATTGAAGTAAAGGACTTGGATTTTGCACATGAGATCTGGACAAGATTGGAAGCATTATACATTGGAGATAAGTTTACAAAAAAAGAAAAGCTACAAAACTGGAAGACAAATATGGAATCATTGAAGATGAGAGAAGATGAGAACATTAGGGCATATGGATAGAGAATTACTAAAGTGGTTACTGGTATTAGAAACTCTGGAGGTACTTACAGTGAGGAAGCAGTGATTGCAAAGATACTCAGATCCTTGACACCTGCATATAGAACCAAAGTACAAGCTATAGAGGATATTATACCTTTGACACTAAAATTCACCAAAGAGATGTTGATTGGAAAGATAACTACATTTGAGGCCGTAGAATTGGGAGTCACTTTACCTATAGTTGAGTTAGCGTTCAAGGCAACCATGCACAAGAACAAAAAGACCTTATCTGGAAATGCAAGCTCCAGTAATAATGACCTAAGGGAAGAACTTGGTGCCCATGCTGATGAATGGGAACAAATACAAGAAGAAGAAAGAAAGCTAGATGAAGTTGTGGCACTGATTTCTAGAAGAGAAAATAGAGGTAAGGGAAAGTTTGAAGGAAAACTACCTTTGAAATTTTTTTCATGTAACAACATTGGTCATTTTGCATCTAGATGTCCTACAAGAGTTCCAAAGCACAAACCTAAAATTTTCAAGTCTAAGTATTCAAAAGACAAGGAATGTTATTATGCTAGTGAGGGTATATCTGATGATGATGATGGTGACTATGATGAAATTGGATTTATTGCTATTAAGGATGATGAACCTATGCATGAAGAAAAATCCTTAGTATCCCAAGTTGAAAAGAAATCTGAATGGGTTATAAACAGTGGTTGTTCACATCATATGACTGGAGATACAACCAAATTTGTGAGTTTGAAAAGACATGATGGTGGTGTTGTCGGATTTGGTGACAATACTCCTAAGCTTATTATTGGAGTTGGATTTATTTATTTGGATGGAAAGACTAACACTGACAATGTATTACTTGTTGATGGACTTAAGCATAATCTGTTGAGTGTTGGACAGTTAGTAGACAAGGGTTATCAATTGAAATTCATTGATGAGAAATTCTCTATCAGAAGTAAAGCAGGAGACTTGATCGCATTTGGTACTGAATCCAGAGGTAATGTATTTGAATTGAACACATATGAAGGTTCTTGTTTTATTGCGAAGGTTGATGACAGTTGGTTATGACACAAGATTTTGTCATGTTAACTTTGATAACATTGTGAAGGAAAGTATGACAAAAGCAGTAAGAGATCTACCTAAAATTGTAAAGACATCTAACACTAGGTGTAGAGAGTGTGTTATGGGGAATCAGACTAGAAGTAATTTCAAAAGCAAAGCTTATTCAGCAAAAGGGAAGTTGGATATGGTGCATACAGATCTGTGTGGTCCTACACGAACAAGATCATACTATGGTGAAAGGTACTTTATACTATTTGTTAATGAATTTTCTAGAATGATGTGGGTTACATACTTAAGAGAGAAATCTGAAGCATTTGACAAGTTCAAGTTATTTAAAGCAAAAGTTGAGAATGAATCTGGTTTGAAGATAAAATGTTTGAGATCAGAAAGAGGAGGAGAGTTTACATCAGAGCTATTTAATACATACTATGAAGAGGATGGAATATATAGAAAAACATCAGCCCCTATAACTCTACAACAAAATGGGATAACAGAGCAAAGAAACATAACTATATTAGATGCTGCAAGGACTATGTTGCTGGAAGGAAATGTATCACATGTTCACTGAAGAGAAGTAGTTGGGATTGCTATGTACACACTGAACAAAATTCAAATAAGAGAAGGTACAAGTAAGAATCCTTATGAATCATGGTTTGATCATACACCTACTATAAAATATTTAAGAATATTTGGTAGTAAATGTTATATCAAGAGAGATGATGAGATAGGCAAGTTTGATGCTAGAAGTGATGAAGGAATCTTTCTTGGTTATTCCACTGAGAGTAAAGCATATAAATGTTTCAATCTGAGATTGAGAAAGTTGATTGAAAGCACGAATGTGAGGATAAATGAAAATTTTTACATTCAGGAAAGGATGTATGATTATGGTCAGATTACAGAAGTGAAAGAGGTTATTGCTGAACCTGAAGACTCTTTGATGATTGACAATGAGATTGAAGATGAACAAACTGAAGCTACTGATACATTGAAGACACCAAGGTATGTTAAGAAGAACCATCCCGAAGATCAAATTATTGGTGATGCAAGTAAAGGTATGATGACTAGATCTAGATCTAGAGATGAGATCTATTTGATTTCTCAAGTTAAACCAAAGACTACTGATGAAGCATGTAGAGATGAATCTTCGACTAAAGCTATAGAAGAAGAACTTGAACAGATAAAGAAAAACAATACTTGGGAATTGGTTCCAAGACCTAAGAACAAAAACATGATTGGTACTAAATGGGTTTTCATAAATAAGATGGATGAGGAATGAACAATGGTAAGAAACAATGAAAGACTGGTATGTAAAGGCTATTCACAACAAGAAGTCATAGACCATGAAGAAATATTTGCTCCTATTGCTAGATTGGAAGTTGTGAGATTATTTCTTGATTATGCTGCACATAAAGACTTTAACGTTTATCAGATGGATGTGAAATCAACATTCCTGAATGGTGATCTAGAAGAAGAATTTTACATTGAGCAACCTGATGGTTTTCCTTTGACATATGATGAAAACATGATTTGCAGATTGAAGAAGGCACTGTATGGACTGAATAGGCACCAAGAGCATGGTATGCAAGACTGGACAAATATCTACTTCATCTTGGTTTCAGAAAAGGTAATGTAGACAGTAATTTATATTTGAGAACTGATGAAGATGAAATATTAATTTTAGAAGTTTTTTTTCATGATATCATTTTTGGAGGCAATGATAAGACGAGTAAGAAGTTTTCTAAAGAAATGGAAAATGAATTCGAAATGTCAATGATTGGTGAGATGAAATTTTTTCTTGGTTTGAAAATTAGTTAGAGTAAGAATGGCATTTTTATATCTCAGACCAAGTATCTTAAGGAAATGTTGAAATTTTTTGGAATGGAAGATTGTAAACCTGTTGGGACACCTATGGTGACTGGAAATAAACTAACTAATAGTGATGAGACTCAAAGTGTTGTTCTGACAAAGTACATATCGATGATTGGAGGTCCAAAATATCTAACTCACACTAGACCAGATATTACCAATGCAATTGGAATTGTGGCTAGATATCAGGCAGACCCTAAAGAGACACATTTTGCTGTTGTAAAAAGAATTTTCATATATTTGAAAGGGACAATAGAATACAGATTGTGGTATGAAAAATTAGAAGATTTTACTTTGCAGACTTATACTGATGCTAATTGGGCAGGTAATGTGGATGAAAGGAAGAGTACAAGTGGTGGTGCATTTTTCCTTGGAGGAGGACTGGTTTCTTGGTTGAGAAAGAAGCTAAACTTTATTTCTCAATCTACTGCTGAGTTAGAGTATGATGCTATTGCGATAAACTATACACAAGTTATTTGGATGAAACAAATGTTGAAAGAGATTGGACTAATTTTTAAAGAACCAGTGGTTATCCATTGTGATAACACTAGCACAGTGAATATGTCAAAGAATCCTGTAATGCATTCAAAGACTAAACATATATATTTCTATTAAGTATCATTTCTTGAGGGAGAAGGTAGCAGATAAAGAGATTAAACTGGAGTATATCAACACAAAGGAATAGATAGTAGATATATTTACTAAACTTTTGCCAAAAGATGTTTTTGAATATCTCAGAGGCATGCTTGGCGTGATGGCCCCTCCTAGTGATAATTAAATGATGCAGATATGCATCAGTCCAGTGGATCTCAGAGCTATATCATTCTCTGGACTTAATGTATGGATCTACTCCTCAGGGGGAGTGATCGTAGGAGAATACTATGGAGTACATTTGGGTGATCTTGTACCTAGTTGATGGACATGAATATTTGAAAAAGCCACACCTTATAGAAGACTACAAATGAGTCATGACACCCTTTTCTATTGCTGCCAAAGGGGGAAGTAATCTATGTGAAAATCCCTACTATTTTGAGAGATTTTTGTTGAGGATATTGAGAAGATTGTATATAGAGAGAGTAATTTTGGGTTGATGCATATGGATTTTCCCATATGTTTCAATCAATGCAAAAGGGGGAGATTGTTGGATGATACCAGTTTTGGTCACTGATCATGCTGTTGATATTCATGTTTTGTCACTAATGTCAACATATATTTCTGTGGAGAGGATAGACTGGTTACTTGACTGGAAGGAGTGTATGGACACTGTACAGATGATCTAGAATGATCGAAGTTGGATTTATGTAGAAGGATGTGTTTTGACCTTATTCCTAAGGTCTCTTGGCTTTATGTTGCATATTATGGATTTTACAGTTGATTTGGTGAAGATTGGTTTTTGGACTGTAACTGTGATTCTGGACAGAGCAGGTCTCTGTGTTTTGGGTATATCTTTCTGGCGAAGATATTTCAGATGATGCGAGCTTACTGGTGGACAACTGACATATATTGGAATAATGGGTTGAGTTAGATTGATCTTTGATGACTGGTGACATCATCTGTGGCATGTATTCTGAAGAAGAGCTATATTGTTGGCCGACTTTAGACATGTAATGTGTAAAATGAATTGTGAGCGTGGATTGCAGATCTGGAAGCATAATTGATGGATTTTAAATGATGTTTACTTGTTATAGGTACCGTGTGTATCTTATCAAGGGGTTAAACAATTATTTGTATATTGGAAAGCCTTATTTGGTTGACCTAATTAATTATTTGTGTATTAGGAAAGCTTAACAGGCCGACCTAATGAATTATTGTAAGATGGTATATATGAGTGATCTTTTATTTTGAAAATATTTTACAGAGATTGAAAAGGAAAAGAAGTGAAAGTTGCGAGGCTTTTTTGTTTTCTGGATGTAGAGAAGAGTTTATGTGAAGAATACTTCATTGGAACTGACCAAGCAATGACAGTTGCTATCAGACAGTTCACTAGATTGTGTATTTTCTTTATACACTTGTTTGAATTGTGAATCCTTGAGGGTGTATTTAACCTTCTTTGGGAAATGTGCCTTGTAGTGAGCCTACTATTTCTCTTGAATCCTAACAGGTTCTGTCTCCTAACAGGGACTATATACTGTAATGTTGTAACAAGCTCCTAATAGGGCTAAATATTTTAACAGGGATACTATACTCTCAGTACATTATCTGTGGGTGTTAATTCCCACCAGGGTTTTACCTTTAACATGGTTTCCTCGACAACAAATATTATGTTATGGTGTTGGAATTTAATGTATTATCATTTAAATTTGCAGATTTGGTTTATAAAGTTTAAAGTT
Source organism: Thuja plicata (assembly GCA_018584345.1). Classification (NCBI taxonomy): domain Eukaryota; kingdom Viridiplantae; phylum Streptophyta; class Pinopsida; order Cupressales; family Cupressaceae; genus Thuja; species Thuja plicata. Next base: position 560,620 of record MU227556.1, on the reverse strand, counting down.
TAATAATCTATATCACAACTGATTCACCCCCCTCTCAGTTTTCTTGTGGACTGTTATTCCTAATAGATCTAACTACCGAGAATCAACATAAACTGGAAGAAGATATCATAGGTATGATGATAAATTTCAAACGGGTGCCTATTGAATTTTCTACTTACATTCCATAATAATTATATGATAAAATTTCAGCCAGATGGACATATGCACTCAACACTAAGAAACAAATGAGAGAGGGAGCTCTCACTCTACTTAAGGCTAATTGTATAGTAGAACATATTGATGATATAATGCAACAATATGTAAAGAAATTCCCTAAGAAAGCACAAACACTGAATATACTTTAAGGTAATATGAAGGAAGTGGATGAAGAGAGCACCCGTATTTGGAATAATCTGCTAAATCCAACTAAGGAAAACGAGGAAACAAAAGACATTGCATCTACAGTCAATATCGAGGGACATCGACTGAGAAAAAAACCAATAAATGTTGATGATGCAGCAGTTGATACTATATTTGACAATATTCCTGAATTGTTGACTAATCTAGGTCATCTAGAGATCATAATAAATGATATAACTGAAGGTGATCCTGATGAAAAGGCTAAAGAAGATGAGATAATCAGAGCAACCAAGACCATAGATGAACAAGATACAACAGAGGTCACCCAAGAAATGGTACCAAACAATCTGCCTATTCTAGTAAAAGCTATTGATATAGAGAGTGAAGCACAAAAGACTACACCTTAGAAGGTTACAGACACAACTAAAGACAAGGGTGATACACAAGGTAAATAGCCTGAGCATAGTGGTGGGACAACACAAGGCGATGCACCTAAATATACCACTGATGCAACAGACAAAGGTGAAGGTAACACAAAAACAACAATGATAAATACTTCTACTACTGACACTAGGTCAGATACCGAGGCACCTTCCCAAGTCATCACACTAAGCCAACAAAGCAAGAAACCAAGAAAAAGGCTCAATTAACAATGACATTATCTCCTTCATCAAGCACACAAGAGAAGAAGAAGAAGAAAAGGAAGAAAGGGAGCAAGGGTCCCGTCACACTTGATGAAATCATCAACATTCCTGATTGTGATCCACGAACACTTGACCCTGACTCTTTGATGAGGTATGGTGAACTATGAAACCAAAAAGCAACACAGGATAAGTTGAGGCAAGAACATAAAAGTGAACAGGTGCCAGAGACCACTAATGAGATTCTAATGCAAGTTGTTCTAGATGTGAACATTGATGAATCAACCCCCATTCTTGATCAAATTGCCCTACTCACTGAGGCAATAAATGGACCCGATGTTGATGTCGAGCAAAAGATAGAGGAAAGAGCAGAAAAGAAGATTCAATACAAAGTTACTAAGAATATCAGCCAGGCAGTGGCAGTAAACAAAGTAACTCTATCAGAATTGGTAACTGGATTAGAAGCTGTTATTACTGAAGCTATTACAATTCTATAGAAGTTACGCACTTTAGATCACTTTACTACCGAGCTAAGTGAATAGATGAAGACATTAGATCAAGATCTAAAAGATAGTGCTAGCAGTCTTTCAACCAAGCAACATACATTGCAGATGCATTACACCAAGGTTCTACAAACCCAGCAGTTGAGACTTGATTTGAAGAAGGAAGAGGATAAAATCAGAGAACAGGTAACCGAGCTACATTCTTTGTTACTACCACATTTAGTTATGATGCAGAAGCATGTGACAATGACAAAGAACTTGATTTCCACCCTAGAATTATCAGTTACCGAAAGCATATATGATGTGCATGCTCAGCTGAACCTAGAGCTTTTGACCCTTGAGAATCTAAAAGAGGAATGGGAGAAGTTAATGGAAAATCTCTAGAAGGCCCATCCTAACATTTTTGACAAGTTGTAAGTTTACTCTTTTTGTTATTAATTTCAAAAAAGGGGGAAATATATGTACATATGTATATAGGGGGAACATATGCATATACCGAGCATGTACAAAGGGGGAGTCACTATGTATAATAACTATGTATAAGTTGACGTGTGTATACTACATCTATATATACAAGTTTTTGATACTAATGCCAAAGGGGGGGGGATTTTACTCAAAATGAGCTTTGAAGATTGTCATTAGTATTCAAGCATTCAAAATACCTAGTTGGTAATAGAGTCACAGACAGACTAGTCGATATGATCACCGAAGTGCAGAGTTAACCGAGTGCACTGATCATGTACAGAGTTAACCGAGTGCATTGATCATGTACAAAGTTAACTGAGTGCAATGATCACTGAGCAAACAGACCCTACTGAGCAACAATCTACACCGAGCACACAATATGCACCGAGATATGCAGAGAACACCAAGCACCGAGAGAAAGTATTTACCGAGCAAACCAGTGGTCACATAAATTTTTGTAATGGCACATCAATCTAGGTAACAAATTTTTTCCGAATTGGATAATGGTTTACAATGACCAAGGAGAACATTAATAATAGATTCACAACATTAATTGTTTTTATCTCCTATGTTTAGATGATCAAGGTAAATTTTGTACACTGTTGATCTTAGGTTATGGAAGATATTGTAAAACCCTAATTAGGTCAAGAAGTGTGATATATGTGATGTTATGATGTAATTTGTAATGTATGTTGATCAAGTAATGATCAAGTAGCTTCCATACTATGGACATCAGAGACTAGACAAGGGTTTTAGGACAAGGACTACATTGCAATAATAATTTTTCAGAACAGAGGCAAGGCTACCGAGCAAAGCAGAAGGTATTATCATTCACAGTTAGGTGATACATTTTATATGAACTTAAAGGATATGTATTCACAATATAGAGATTTTAGTTTTTTTAGATCACACAACTTTGTTACTCACTGACAATTGTAACAATCCTAAAATCTCCTAACAGAGTAGACTTAACCGTCTTTGTATAAATCTCTTAACAAAGTGCACACATACTTTGTGTTGCTAAATCCTCACATGAGGTAAATCTAATCGATCTTATTGTTAGTCCTAACAGGGTAAGATCATCAGAAGTGATCAATCTTTGTAAGCTTTAAAAATCTACTTTATTTACTACAGTAGTGAAGTTTTGTGGGTCACATCCCCACCATAGTTTTTACCTTCTAACAGGGGTTTTCTGTGACACCAAAATACTAGAGTCATGAGTACTTAAATTTCATGTATGTTTATTGTTTACATTACATGCATTTACATTTCAGCAGTGACATTACATGTTTGGTGAATGTTATCTACTCAGTCGGTTATAACATAATATTTGGTTACAAAGATTTGTTTGAAAGTTTTTAAGGTTACTAATTCACCCCTCCCCTCTCATTACACACATTTCTATTATCCCAACAAATATGTCTTAGAGAGGGCTTCTTACCAGACCATGCTTCCATAGGCATTTTGTCCACTATCGCCAACATGGGAGATCTGTTTAACATGTAACATGTTATAGCTACAACCTCAATGATGTGGGACTAGAGTCTCGTTGCTACTACAAAGTGAGCTTGGATATGCTCTAAGATATTTCTCCTAGATCTCTTAGGGTATTCACAAACCTAAACTGAGGTAAGTCACTATCATCTTTACTTCCCCTTCAAGACTCTATCCCCATCGACATGTTATTCATCTTCCTCACTGAACCTACACAAATAGATTCATTCTACTCACTCAATCAATGTTTTCAGAACATTGTTTTCATTCTCTTCCCTAGCCAAACTATTACCGGTAAGATCTCCAGACTCGTAACTGTTGCTTCTCCTACCAAAAACAAAAAGGAAACTATGTACAAGGGCTCATCTCGAGTTCCATCCCAACACATGATTCTCACCATGGATTTAGGAATCTCGAGGGGCCATTACTGTTTAAAACCCAGAACGGGTGAAGAGCTAACAACTTGAAAAACATAAATAAAGTAAACTAATCTACTTGCATGCAAAAATGAACAACAAAGCTTGATATTCACTAAACACACAGTCTGCAACTTCTCATTTTTGGAAAACAAAACCAAACAATACAATAATCTGCAACTATGTAACTTTTCTTTTGCAACCTCTACTACTCCTAAAAGAAGGCTTGGGATGTCATTATTAACCACCCCATCATTGGAACAACCTTAAATGGCCACTCATTCATAAGCATCTCTTTAGGAACCATTAAAACTGCCCATACTATCCATTAAAGACAAGATCCACTTTTCATGGGTCATTACGACTAGATTCACCGAGTAACAGTAATGCAAACCAAGCACCAGTCTTAACCGGGTGCCAGTGTTAACTGAGTGCCAGTGTTAACCAAGTTCTAGTGTTAACCAAGTTCCAGTGTTAACCGAGCTCCAGTGTTAACCAAGTTCCAGTGTTAACTGAGTTCCAGTGTTAACCGAGCTCCAGTGTTAACCGAGTTCCAATATTAACCGAGCTCCAGTATTAACCGAGCACCAGTGTTAACCAAGTGCCAGTCCTATCAAGCAGCTTATCAAAGGTTCTTGATGCCTTGGTTGGATTTCCAGAGGCTTGAAAACTACCTCATACACACAAATAAAAGAAACCAACTAAGCAACTAGAGTGTTTGTTCATAAGCTTGACCCATTTTTCCACTCGGTCATTACAAGAGTGAATGAACAAAACACTTTACAAACCAAAAAAACTAATCTAAGAATTCTTAAGGGTCTTTCACCCTAGTTCTTTAGGTTCTCCTACACCATACTCCCCCAACAGAGAGAAATCAACTTCCAGGTGATTGGATCAGGTTGGGGTCAATGCCCAACTTCTTGAACTCGGTCTCTTGCACCCATGTGGCTTCAGAATCAGATTGCCCTTGCCACTTGACTAGATTCTCCATGTATGTCTTTGTTCTAGTCTGCTTGGAAACTCTTGAATTCAGAATCTTCTCTGCTCTTGGCTTTGGGGCTACTGGAGGTTTTAGTGCCTTGAGATCCTCTATTGTTGCTGTTAAATCAAGATCTTCTTCTAGAATTAGTCCCTTGTAGGAAACCAAACCTGCCACATTAAAGATTGGAGATAGACCTATATCAGTAGGAAGGTCAAATTTGTAAGCATTAGAGCCATACTTCACCAAAATTGTACAAGGGCTTATCTTTCTCATTTGAATCTTACCCGGGACACCTTTTTGCAACCATACTTTGTTTAGGTGCACCATGACAAAATCTCCAACTTGAAACTGAACATCTCTTTTCCTTTCATTTGCCTTCTACTTGGTGTGATTTGTACTCTCCACTAATGTCTTCTTCACAGTGTCATAGACTGAGCAAAATATTTAGCATAACCACTCTTCTCTACATTGTTTCCAAGATCCCTGAGTTCACATATACCCCTGGGATGAATACCATATACTATTGCAAAAGGGATTTTTCCAATGGATCTATTGACTCTATCATTATATCTTCCTGTGCAAGTAACTGATCCCATGACTGTCCATATTCTTTTGTGAGACATCTCAAAATATTTCCTAAACTTCAGTTCACCACTTCAATCTGACTGTCAGTTTTTGGGTGATATGTCGAGCTGAAGGAAAGGTTCAGACCGAGCTTCTGCCATAAGGTTTTCCAGAAATGACTCATAAACTTAGAGTCTCAGTCTGATACAATACTCAAAGGTAATCCATGTATCCTCACTACTTCTCTGAAGAAAAGATGTGCTATCTGGAATGCATCATGTGTGGTCTTGCATGGTACAAAGTGAGCATTTTGCTGAATCTATCCACAATCACAAAAATACTGTCCATTCCTAGCTTGGTCTTAGGAATTCCAACCACAAAATCCATGCTGATACACTCCCAAGGTCGGTTTGGGATTGGAACTGGTTGATACAATCCTACATTTAATGAAGGACCCTTGGCCTTTTGACAAACTATGCAAGTCTCTACATACTTCTGAACATCTTTGCTCATTCTTAGCCAATAGTAGTACTGCTGCACCAATTCTAAGGTTTTATGCACCCCAAAATTTCCACTCATTGAACCATTATGCTTCTATTGTAATAAGTTCTACCTCATTGAACCTTTTGGTATATAGAGTTGTCCTCCTTTAAATAAAAGACCTTCTTGTAGGGTGAAATCAGAATACTCACTATGAAAGCGATTCTGAAAATCTCGACATACCTTGTATGCTGCTGAAAAATCTTCATCTGCTAAATATAGATCCTTGAAGATGTCTATACCAATGCTTCTTAACTGAATTTCTTGCACTGTGAGAAGCCTTCTACTCAATGCATCTGCTACCTTGTTTTGTACTCCCTTCTTGTGCTTTATGGTGAAGGTGTAGGCTTGAATGTACTCTACCCATTTCATATGCTTATGGCTTATTTTGTCTTGAGAATTTAGAAAACTCAAAGCCTGATTATCGGTAAAGACTACAAATTATTTAGGAAGGAGATAATGTCTCCATTTCCTTAGTGCTTTTACTAATGCATACAACTCCAAATCATATGAGGAATACTTCCTCTTTGCATCATTCGGTTTTTCACAATGAAAAGCTACTAGTTTTCCCTCTTGACTCAAAACTACACCTATGGCAACATTGCTTGCATCACATTTCACAGTAAAAAACTTATCAAAGCTGGGAAGTGTAAGAATAGGTTTATTTTCTATCCTTTTCTTCAAATCCTCGAATCCTTTATTAGCCTGCTCATTCCATTGGAACTTTTCTTTCGTACCTCCTTTTATGGTATCTAAAACCGATGCACTGATTTCACTAAAATGCCTAATGAACTTCCTATAGAACTATGCTAATCCATGGAAGCTTCTTACTTCTATGGTTGAATTAGGTGTAGGCCAATTCAAAATTTCTTCCACCTTTCTGATATCATCTTCAAGTTACCTTCTGAGATAAAAAAACCCAAGTATACGAGTTCTTGCTTCATGAAATGACTCTTCTCCAAGTTGATTGCCAACTTGTCTTCATGCAATATTTTCATCACCATTTGCAGATGTTTGAGATGACCCTCCTTAGTTTTGCTGAACACTAAAATGTCATCTAAGTACACTACAACCCATTTTCCAATGAAGTCTTTCAACACCTCATTCATTAACCTCATAAATGTGCCCGAGGCATTTGATAACCCAAAAGGCATAACAAACCACTCATAGAGTCCCTCAGTAGTCTTAAAAGAAGTATTCCACTCATCTCCACCTTTGATTCTTATCTAATGATACCAACTCTTAATATCTATCTTGGATTAATACTTAGCTCCCCCTAGATAATCCATCAAATCCTCTATCCTAGGGATTGGAAATCTATACCGAATGGTGATCCTATTTATGGCCCTGGAATCTGTACATAACCTCCAAGTACCATTCTTCTTTGGGGCTAGGACTGTGGGAACAACACATGGACTTATGCTCCTTCTAATCAGTACTTGATCAAGCAGCTCTTGAATTTGGTTGGCTATCTCTGCATTCTGTTGTGGGGTCATTTTATAGGAAGCTTTGTTGGGAAGTGAGGTTCTTGGGATAAAGTCAATCTAATGACTAATGGATCTCTCAGGTGGTAGACTAGCTGGTTGACCATCACTAATGATGTCTTGGTATTGACTCAACAACTCTTTCACTTCTAAGCTTAACTCTTCCTTCTTATCCCCTTTATCATTCTTTGGCTTTAGAACCAAAGCAAAACCTACTCCATCTTCTTCCTCCAATGTTTGTAAGAACTCTTTCTCACCTACTAAAAATAAGTTAGGACCCTCTTTTTTCACTTCTCCTTCTTCCAAGATTGACTGAATCTTGAAAATTACTCCATCTTTCTTAAATGAATAGGAGTTCTTAGCTCCATCATGCACTGCAGCTCAGTCGAACTGCCAAGGTCTACCCAACAGTAAATGACAAGCATCCATGGGTAGGACATCACACAAAAATCTGTCCTTATACCTCCCTATGGAAAATTCTACCCAAGCTTGCTCATTAACTAACACATTCTGATAAGGAAGAAAGATAAGATAAGGAAGTCTGGAGAATTATGAAGAAAGGGCAGGTTCATCATTTTCTCAAAAGACTTCATGGATTTGATCCTGAGGTTTCAAAAGCTTTTGCAGAGGGTTGGGATAAGGGCATGGTTAATTTTGCTTGAAAATCTTTTAGACTCAGTCTGGAGGTCTTGTCCGACATCACTGGTCTCCCCCTGGAAGGGTTGAACTACTCTAAGGAGGTGAAAGTGGGAACCAGAGCGTACAAAAAATTTCCAGCTACTAATGAAGAACGGGCTCTCCTGGTTAAAGGTAAGAAGGATTATGTCAAAATTGATAATATTGAAAAAGTCTGGGGCTCTGTTATTAAAGCCATAATGGAATATTTTACGTTGGAGGGAAGATACACTAG
>MU227556.1:525838-545074 GCA_018584345.1 Thuja plicata | reverse complement strand
CTTGGATACTGGATTCCGGTGCTTCTCACCATATGGCATCTTCTCAGGATTTGTTCTCTTCTTTTGAGACTTCTCCTATTCCTCATATTCTCATGGGGAATAACACTGTACAGACAGTCTGTGGGACCGGTTCAGTCAGCATTCAGGATGGCACATTCAATGATGTATTGTATGTTCCATCTCTATCTGCAAACCTTCTCTCGATTTATCAGATTACTCACAGTGGGTCAGGGAAGACAGTTGAGTTCACGACAGATTTAGCCTTCATCAGGGATAGTGTGATAGGAGGCATTATTGCTACCGGGATAGTTGATCATTCCACCCGTCTCTACACCTTCTCTCACTTTGGTCCACCATCTCCATTATCGGAGCACAACTCTCCCCTTTCGAGAGAGCATCATGAGGTGCAGTCAGGTCGCTTGAACCTTTGTTTTTTTCCTGAGACCAGTGTTGTGACTGCAACACCACATCCTAAGGCATACTATTCTCTTTAGCAGGATTCTTCGTCAGCACTGCTTGTCCCTCCCGCTCCATTCATCAAGCCACAAGGTGCAGTTGTTGAGGGCTCTCTAGAGGACATTCATCTCCTCTTTGATGACAGTGTCTGCACACCTGTCATACCACTTACATTGGGGATTCTCTTTCAGGATCCTCATGTCTACTCCTTTGAGCATTAGCTTGGCCCTCTAGTGACACCTCATCTTTTGAGGTCACCTCTTCAGTGCCCACTTCCTTTCACTCCTTTGCATTGGAGTCATGGTGGTTTGTTCATTGATCCAGGGGTTCTTTCATTCCGGGGGGGCTTTGGAGCCTCGACCCTCTCTCACAGGGGGGTTGGCAGCACGCATTGTACTACTGGCTTTGAGAGAGTCTCTTGAAGTCATTCTTTTTGTCTTTACTTGATTTTATATCTCTTTTTGGAGAGGAGTTTTTCCCACTGGGTTTTCTCGTTTGTCTCTAGTTTACAAAGATTTCCTTGTTTTGGGTACCTGATCTGGCCTTGTTGCCGGGACCAATTTCTTGCTTTCATAGTTTTGCTAGGTCAGCTTTCTCCCTGCGTTCAGCTTAAAGGGGGGTGTTAGAGTATTATTTCTTTACGCTTATTAATTAAATCATATTGATTTAATTATATAAGTTCCTATTACTCTAGTTACTTAAGCTTCACTTAGGTGCATTATTAATTAATTAATTATTAATTAATAATGTGCAACCTAGTTTTTTCCTTTAGGGTTTCTATCTCACCTTTATAAGGTTGAGCTTTGTACTTTTTCTTCAATGAGATAATACATTTTTGAGCTCTGACATTTTTGAGCACAAGAGTTTTTGCTTTTTCCATATTGTTGCTTCATTCTTTGTGACAGGTTTATTGCATGCAACTGGATCTTGGAGTTGAATCTGATATTTCATCAGTTTCTACAATCAATCCCCTTAATTATACCATCAATAAATTGAATTCTAACTCTTCCATGGCCTACAATTTCTAGAGTTGAATCACTATCCAGGTACACCTTCCCACCATCATATTTTCCATACTTTGTGTGAACCACTCTCTATAGGAAGTCATTTGGAAAGATGTTCCTTAGTTAATTAACCAGATATTGTTTGATGAGTGAGTTTCCAAGACAACAATGAAGGCATAAACGTCACTTTGAGAAGACTTGGTATCAGAAGTACTCTTCTTCTTCTTTTTTTCCTCTTTGAAATCCTTTCGGATATGGCCTTTCTGCCCACAATTCTAGCACTCTGCCTTGGAATTCTTACCAAGAGACTTTGATTTCTCCTATGACTTGGATTCTGACTTCTTGCCCTTTTTTCCTTTTCCTTTGATGTTCATCCTCAAATAGCATTATTAGTAAAAACATAATTGCATGAGATGTTAGATGTTGGATTCATAAGACCTATAGATTATCCAGAGTGGGTCTCTAATAATGTCCCAATTAGTAAAGTTGTTGGGGGCATCCATGTTTGCATTGACTTTTGAGAATTGAACAAAGCATGTCCTAAGGATGATTTTCCACTCCCCAGCATAGACATCATAGTTGATTGGACTGTTGAACATGAAATTATATCACTTACAGATGGATTTTATGGATATAACCAAATTAATATTTCTACAAGAATCAACACAAGACAACATTCACTACACCATGGGGTACCTTTAGCTATCAAGTTTTTTTCATTTGGATTCAAGAATGTCAAAGCTACATACCAATGTTCTATGATTTACATCTTCCATGACCTTCTCCATGATATCATGGAAGATTACATTGATGAATTTCTAGGAAAATAAAAAACCCAGAGAATCACACATCACAGTCCTTACCAAGATATTTGAAAGGCTTGAACAACACAAGATATGATTGAATCCCAAGGGGCGTGTCTTTTTTATGACATCAAGAAAGTTGCTTGGTTACTTTGTGTCACAAAGAGGAATCAAGGTGGACCCTAAGAAAGTTAAAGCAATTCTAGAAATGTCACCTCATAAGAATCTCAAGAAAATTAGCAACCTTCAAGGAAATCTTCAATCAATCAGGAAGTTCATTGCACAACTTGCAAATAGGTTTCATCAAATTTCTCACAATCTTCACTGGGATATCAAATTTTAGTGGGATTATCTATGTCAAAAAGCCTTTGATAAACTAAAAAATTATTTAGCTTCACCATGCGTAATAGTACCCCTGTTCCTGGATGCCCCTTGCTCCTATATATACCCCCTACCACTGTTACACTGGGAGTACTTTTGGCACAATTAGATAATGAAAAAAAAGAGAGAAATATATTACATAAACCATAAACCGGTTGGTTATGAGTTAAAATACACACCCATAGAACAAGAATGTTTGGTTGTTGTCTTTTGCACACATAAACTTCATCATTATATGCCTAATCACAAGAATAAACTCATTTCTAAAATTGGTCCTCTTAAATACCTGATGTCTAAAGCAGCTCTCACTGATCACATAACAAAATGGGTCATGATCCTTAGTGATTTTGATATTGAATGTGTGGATCATATTAAAATTCAAGGACAAGTCATGGAAGACCAACTAGAAAAAGATCCTATTCTAGGAGATCATCCCATTGTTGCAAAATTATCAGATGATGTCATCATGACTGTTACACAAGCACATAATTGAAAGTATACTTTGATAGGTCATACACACATAAAGGATTAGGGGAAAACATACTATTTTTAACCACACAAGGAGCCTACATACCAAAATCATTCAATTTGAACTTTGAATGTACCAAAAACATTGCAGAGTATGAGCCCTTGGTTACAGGGATTTGATTAGCTATTAGGTGGAAGATCACTAGTCTCCTTATCTTTGACGACTGTCAACTGGTCATCAAATAGATCAATGATGAGTATCAAACACACGATGATAAGTTGTCACCCTACCACCACATGGTTGAAGACCTAAGGAAACACTTTTTAGAGATTTAGTTCCAAAAGATCCCCTGCGAAAATAATAAAGCTACAGATGCCATGGCTACCATTGGGTCCCTTATTGCTATGCCTGAAAATAGTCATTGATGTGAGTTTCTTGTTGAGCACCTTATGGTCCCTAATTATGACATGAAGAAGTTAAAAATGGTGTGTGATGTTGTTGGTCCCAATTCACCCTAGTATCAAGAAATTTATTCCTACCTCCATGATGAAGTCATGGCACCCCATCTTACCACTAACCAATGTAAGACCTTCATTTGTTGTGCATACCGTTATAACCTCTTAGGTGACATACTTTATTGTAAGAACTTTGCTGAAACCCTTATTATGTATCTAGGATCATAATAAGTTCAAACATAATTGGAAGATCTTCATAAAGGAATATGTGGTGCACATTCTAGTGGTCTTACTCTTGCGAAGAAGCTTTTGTTAATAGATTTATTATCAATCAGAATTGCACCTATAACAAGATGTGAAACCTAGCTATCCTGTTGAAATATGGAAACACTCTTAGGTTGTGGGTATCCTATGGCAAGAGTGAATCTCCAGGATTACAAGGATAGTTCCTTAATGACACTCATCTTTACTAAATTGAACGAGGAAAGGGATAGAAAGAATTCTTGTTAAATGAACTTAACTTTAAGGTGATGCACCGAATGTGAACATAGTTCTGCCACTTTCACTACTCACAAAACCTTCAATAAATAACCCTAAAATTTTCACAACTCAACTTAACATGAGATACATAAGTATTTCCAATAAAGGATTGAACCTAATGCTTGCATGGAGGAAAAACAGCTGGATTTCTCTGCTTCAGATAATTAGAATCAACTAGCTCAATATAAGACCTACACCTAACAATGTATCTTCTTGACATTAAATTGTGATCATTTGAGAAAAATTAAAGGAAATTTTCACAATAATTAATAAAATCACTCATTCATAAAAAAATACCAGAAGTATTAAGAAGGAAATCCGCTGTAATATTACTGAAAAATCAAGAAGTGTTGCTGCTACAAAACCTAGAAAATGGGTCCCAATACAAGTCTCAAACATGTCAAAGCTTTTGTAAAGTTCCAATACATGCCCATAAAAACAAAATACCCATAAAATAATACAAAGCTTATACTTTATCAGAAATTCAAGCATAAGAGAAAACTAAACCGAACTGTACTCCAAAATTGTTAAAAATTAAAGCCATCCTCGGATTTCACCAAAAAACATGCATGAAAGGTGTAAAACTAAAAAATATCCATCATAATGATCTCAAAACCATTTCCATGAATCCATGCACCATGTAGAACCATAACTGATCCATAACTTCCCATGATTTCTAAAAACAACTCCTCAACTACCCATCAAATCTGAAAGAATCATGTCAAAAGAAATTCATGCAACTATCACAATCTCAAACCCATCTTCGGCTTTGTCTATCCTTCATACCTTCCTCTTGAATTTAAAATCTAATAGTAATTAAATAGCTTATAAGGACACTATTTAATCAATACTAGTTACAATGTGCATGCAATAATTCCTTTTGGAGCATATTATTTATTGTCACATTTTTAAAAAGTTAATATGTAATAAACAACAAGATCTACAATTTAATAAATATTAGTTTTCTTTAAAAATAGTATGATAAAATAGTATATGTATTTAATTTTTAACTTATATTTATTAAGTACTAAAAAATAACTACTTAATAAATATAAGTTAAATATCAAATATAAAGTCGCAAAACCCTTACTAATAGGGATGACCATGTGACATTCATAAAATAAAGCATTAAAATTGACCCATGAGTTATTAGGGGAAGAAACTGATGCAGAGGTAAGTTCACCCTAAGGTTTAAAAACCCAAAATAATGGTCCACTTCTCTAGACTTACAGATTCCCCAAGTTTACATGCCCTTGTTCCTTCATAAGGCTCCTTCCTAATACTCAATTCCAACAACCAACTTCCAAGGATTATTAAAAATATTATTGGGTATTATTCTTACCCTATCATACATTTCTCCAAAGTCATTGACTCAAATTGCAAATTTCTTCCAACTATCCCTACCCAGATTCACAATATGCTCCTTGTAGCCCAGCCAACGTTGTTTTCTTGAATTTTTCTTCAAACTTTCTCAAAACACCCAACAAAAAATTTTCAGATCTTGATACCCTTTTGGAAATTACACAACATATACCAAACTATCCTATCACTCCTTTGGACCATTCAGGGGAACTATACCTTGCTACCCATTTTGAGAGTCATAATTAACCCAAATTTACAAAGCAAGTACACACAAATCTTGCAACCAGGAATCCTAACTTTGGACAGTCTCCTATCTTGACTCCAAACAAAGGATTATTGCACTTATTTGGTTAGACATACACATTTAAGGGGTCAAACAACAAACCCTCATAAAAAATCCTATAAAACCAGGGCCTCCTCAAAAGGGCTCCTCCACTCACTTTCAAACTTGTCCAAGTGTCATTTCACCATCTCCCTAACATAAATCAACAAAATCAATCATAAAATGATTCCCTTGTGTGGGGAAATCTCTTAGACTAATACATGCTCCAATATTGCATGTACCCTTCACATACACCTTCCTTATCAAATTGTGTGATCACCCCTCCAACCTCAACTCTCTTGCACATAAACTTTTAGTAAAAGGTATAATACATTTTTATAGGTCTGCCCCACATGAAAAAGAAAGAAACATAAAGTGGGATGGCCTTCAAGACATTAAAAACTCACTAGTGAATGCAACTTTCCCTACGTTGCTACATGACAATCAACACAATGGTTAGGAAATGGATTGATTAAAACTCCAAATGGATTCACACTTTAATAAATAACTTTCCCAACCAATATACAATACTCTCCAATGCATTAGAATGTATGTTATGACACTATGGGTGCCCAAGACAAGAAGAAATGAAACATATTTTTGCAAGAATTTATAACTCTCCTTATTGCCAAATTAAACCATTTACATCCCCCTTTTTATCATGACTTCCTTAGCCTTAAATAGGAATTACAATGTTATCCCAACCATTTTCTCTATCAAAAGTACGATCAAAACTATCCAAACTAACTCATACCATCAAATACCCGCCCATTCCTAACTAGCCTTTAGGATTTAAATTAAATATTAAAATTTGTTAACTTGTAGAATATAACCTTTAAGATCCTAAAAATAATTCAAAGGCTTATTATTTGGCCTTATTACATTTTTATGACTCCATACACCCTATTATATTCTTTGACACTAATTGTGCTATTATTACATATTTTGGTCCTATGGTCCTTACCAGGACCACTAGGACTTATATCCAATTTATCATGTTTATTACATACAAATGTCATAATTGGATTTAAAACATCATAATTAGGACTTGTAGATCCTTTTTCATATCCTTCATGCCTTGGTGTTTTCATAAATCTCCTTGCTCCATCAGGTGTTCCTGCACCAGAAACCCTAAAATTTCATACCCTATTTTTATTTCATATCTTTCCATTTTTCCACTACACTGAGGTTCTACCACCATGCCACCAAACATGAGGGTTTTGAAGAAGATGTCTTGGATTTTCTTGTGCCAATCTCAAAGATTTCTTGCCCCAATCTGGTTTCATTGACATATATGCTCATTTGAAGATGAATTCTCTATTCTTCTCGATGCTCTCTCTCAACTCTCAAGGGATTTTTAATGTATCCTTTGTAATATATATAAAACCCCTAAGATAATATATCTACCACTTTCTCCATGTCCATGGCTCTTCAATCGATCATTTTGAAGATCTGTGCTAATTGAATGAGGGTTTTGATATTTTGTATAAAACTCCATGAAATTTGAATCTCCCTCTAACATTTACTTGGAAAACTATTCATGATAGCATATATAAAATTATAACCCCATTTTTCATCTGGATATTTCTATCACAACATTAACCTTCTGGGTGTACCTTTTTTACTCTGCATATCTCTTTTGTAGCTATGAGTTTCATTTTTATAAACCCTCAAAAATACCGCCTCAAACATGATTTCCTTCTTTTGATTGAGCAAATGGGTTATGCTCTGTGAGTTTAGAACTAAAAGATTTGACTTTCATGGCTTCTTTCACTTGAAAAATTTCAAATGGGTTCTTTATCATTTCATGAGACATTTCTACATCTTTTGTACCTAAGGCTCGGTTATAGAAAAAGTTTGGGCATTTTATTTACCATTTTCCTATACATTTAGCAACAGTCCTTGGTACCACTATCTATTCTTTTAACATGTTATTACTGCTTCCTTTGACTAAATCATGCTCTCATTTAACTGTGGCTATTAAATCTGAATATCATGTTTTCAATATAAAATTGTTGTCACCTTTATGTTGCTCCTTCATTGTTTTTTTCACTGACATATCTCTAGGCTTATAGCAATGCTTTCCACGTTATTTATTCTCTTTTCTTGTGCATGTACATATATGATTGTGTCTCGTATTTTACCTTTTCTCATTTACTATCCCTTTGATTGATGATGTTCATAAATGGTATCCATAGTTAAGGCAATTGCAATAGTTAACTTTTAAACATTGTACTTGTATTGATTTTAACAATTGTTGATGATCATCATGTACTATTTGGTATCATTGCCTTGACTGTACTTAATTATCTTTCTATTGTACTTGGATGTATAACAATAATTTATGATTGTGCTTGTTCTTTTATTGTAGAAACATAGAATTTATGCTGCTCTCTTAGCTATATTGCTGAAAATGCTCTCCTTGAAGTATGTATATCTGCACTAATAACTGTTGAATGTGTCCTTGATTGATATAACTATACCAGCTATGAAATTATCATTTATGAAAACTTAATGCTCAATGATCATGCTAACATTCTTTATTTATGATATGAAGCTATTATCCATTCTTGGTTGTGACAATATATGGGTCTCCTGGAGCAATCTATTGAAAGGAATTGTTCATCAATTTTAATGCTACTACAAAATATCTATTTGGAAATTATGCTTATTATGTAACTATAGGTTTCTATATCATGATGTTGGACAAAAACACTTGTGTATACTATAATTATCATTATGTAGCATCCATTCCACAATTTAGATAATCCTTGGTCCTTTTAACTATCTTATATATTCCATAATTGTGATATTCAAAACACAAAGGGTTTCATGTGGACTTAAAATCCCTATTACTCTTTTGGTTAGCACTACACCTCTATATTTATGATCACTGATTTGGAATCGATGCTAATATATTACCCTTTGTCTCATCAATATGTTTCTACATTAGATATCAATGGAATTAGTTCTTTTAAACCATCTCTAGCAGCAAGCTCCTGCACTTTAGCTATTGTATCCTTATATCTCACAATAACTTTATCCTTGCTGATTTGATCTTATCATTTTTCTGAAGTGATATTATTTTATTCATGTTCTTATTGAATATTCTGTATCATTGCATTCCTATAGCTTCACCTCTTTGAATGTTGGTTCCCTTTTGAATGTGAGCTCTTCGACTGTAACATGTTATCCATTTATCATTGCATATTCATATGTGCATAATGGAAATTATATCTGATCTGTATCTCTTTGTCTGTATTTCTTTCTTTCATGGATACCTTTGTGTAACATAAGAAATAGAGAACCATATGCTATGTAGGAAGATCATTCACCAAATCCTATGGATATGAGAAGGGATATCTTATGTTACTTTAGGAACACCCCCAAAGGCTTCACCTTCAAACGCAAACCAGATTAGAAAAGCCCAAAATGATGAAGGGATGCTAATGTTAGATCTAGATTTGAAGGTGGAGTATTGGGATTGAGTTCCTTTTATGTTAAGATGTATATGATATGTAAAATGATATGCAAGACTATGATAGGAATGCAAACTATGATAAATGAAATGAAAATAACTAAATATGATATTAGATCTAATATATAAAAGTAAATTCAAGATGAAAAGAAGAAGAATGAACTCACCTTTAAGTTAGGAGAGGAGGAACAAACTTCAAATCTGGAAATGACTGTAATAGAACTGTCAGAATCATAAATTGTTCTGGATCTAGAACCATGATACTTGTATCTTATAACTGTGAAATTTATATATTCTCAGGACTATGCCAACTCAAGCTAGCCTTGTCCTAGAGACTCAAAATCTGAATTTTTTTTGTAGAGGATCAGTCATTGGTTCTGTAACTTTGAAACTCTAGATCTTAAACTATGAAAACCTGTTCCTACACACAAAGAGAAGAGGAAAAAGGTTGTGGAAATGATATTGCCTTGGTCAAGCCCATGTATATGAATCAACCTTGAAATGAAATAGAAATTGCATATACAAGATAAATGTCAGATTTACCTTGCATGAAAACCCTCATGGATGGATGTAGACATTATTCAACTCCATAAGGAATGCTTGTATGTTTGGAATGTGTTGTATAATCAAGGATGCCTTCACAAATGCAATGGATCTACACTTTCCAAATCCTATATCTTCAATGAGTGTATGCTTGAAATCTTGAATGGAGAAGAGGAATGGATCTTATTTCTTGCTTGATAAATCCTCTACTTGGCCACTATGGGAGATAAATTTTCATCAATGAGACAAGATTGCCTTTTTTTGAATGGAAGAAGACTCAAAGATCTTCAATTGGATGCTTGCCTTCAAATATTGAATCCACCACTTTAGTTGCACAACTTGAATGTTTGATTGCTTACACTTGATCAATTGATTTTTGTTGAATGTAGTTATGTTTTCATAAATAATGGATGTAAAAATGAGAGGAGAATACCCCTTTTATACTCATTTTAGGACTCATAATTTCCATGTTGATCACAATTGAGATTAGAAAATAAACAACCCAGCATTGGGCCTGGAGCCCACTTAAAATTAATTCCCAATGAAAAGGCCAACTTGGATTGGCCTTGTCTAAGACAAGTCCAACTTAGGTTGGCCTAGTCCCGGTAGGGTTAATTTCAAAGTAGATCTAGGGCTTGGGTAGTGTGCAAAGTCTCGAGGAAAGAACATGAAAGATGCAGGAAATCAAGCATAAAGACATAGAGATCTTTATATCACTAGAATGGGGTCTAATAGGTCCTAAAAGATATCCAATAATGGGTGCTAAATTTTTAGGACGATACTTTCAGCCCCTACTTTAGCAGAAGTATGAGACAAATTCATGCTCACGGTAAAGTAGATCAAATGCATAAGATGAATCTCATTAAGGTTAAGGAGACAAAGAAACATCAAGCCCCCAAGTGACTTAAGTCCCCATGAAAACCAAAACCAAAATAAGAGAGATATTTCTCAAAAGAGAGAGAGTATGTGATTACTAGCCCAATAAGAGTCTATCTCATTATGAACCACATAAGGAAAGAACTAAAAAAGATGGAATCAAATAGTCTAGAAAATTGTATAATTCTAGTTCAATCCATCAACAAGGATCAATCCTTAAAGGAAAGTTGTTCCAATAATGGATCCAACAAAAAAATGATCAGTCCTAAGGGAAGGTAAGATTCCTTAGGGATCAAAGAAGGATGGTCAATCAGAGGACCAAATGTGCATGTTCAGTCTAGGACCAAATGTGTGCGATCAATTTAAAGACCAAATGAACAATGGGGACCAGTCTAAGGATCCACTAAAAAATTGTATCGAATCAATGCATGTGTGCAAAATGTGAGGCAGAGTGTATGCCCCCACGTTAAAGATATTGCAAACATCTTAACATGAGAAATGGATTTAAAAAAGCGTATATGAATCCACAAGAATGTTTCCACTATGAGATGCCCCTAAGAAAAGACAAATCAAGGGAAATGAGCATATGTCAAAAAAACATGAAAGGGATCTACCAACTCTGGGGCCAATAGGTCATAACTCATGTATATTAGAATTATATCAAAATGAACTATCATCATCCCCCAAAGGAATTAGAACTACAAGAACAATGAAATAAAATAACATAAGATTTACAAAGGAGAGTCTTTTTGGGTCAGTGTCATAGAGACCAAAAAGAGTAGGTAGCTACCATTTTGCATCATCCCAAGCAGACAAAAAAAAGGCACATGTAAAAATAGTGGCACAGGCACGATATAACATGTAACAACATAAAGAAGAAGAGAGATGCAAATAGAAGAATGTGTATGACATTGCAATTCATTTATTATCTTGTGCCAACAAAGTAATAAGGGTTGTTTAAAGAAATCTAAACAAAACATGAAACAAGCAACACAACACGGGGGAAGCACATCATGACAAATAAGAAAAAGAAAATCCATCTTATGAGAGGAGATAGTCAAGCGTATCACTTGCCCCCATATCTCATTCCATAGTGTTTAGGGAAGGTGGAAAAATTGAAAGAGGAGCAACACCAAGCACAAGAGATGGAACAATAGCCAGTTCCAAACAAGGAGCTTGCTGTGAAGATAGGTCACTGTGTTCATTACTAGGAGTGATAGATAAATATTGTGAAAGCATAGCTAGTAAATCATGACTAATATCTATAGTATCATACATATCATCAACATGAATATCATTGTTAGCATCAAGAAAATCACCATCAAGAGTATCTTTTCATCTAGATTAATTGTAATAGAATCCAAGATATGAATAGCATTGTCATGTTTGTTCATCTAAATTATTTTGTTTAAATTCACTTCCTCCATTGGATCAAGTATGGGTTTATCAAAGGTAGGTGTATGAGATGAAGTAATGTTTTGAGAATCATGTTGATGGGTTCTAGCATGATGCTTGTGATGACGATCACGGGCATGATGGTTATGTTTTGTTTTGCTATAAATTTAGGTTGGAATAAGATCAATCAACATCAGGTCCTTTTCTTCTTTATGAGGAATAAATGAAGAAACCACACTAGGTTGAGAGATGGGTTGAGAAGTATGTGTATAATTAATAGGAAGAGGAGATATAGGTGGTTTAGGAAGAAGTCCACATCCAGGGAAAAGAGATGAAACATATTTAGGTTTGCTAAGTTCACTACTCTTTTGAACCTTGTAAGCTTGGTATGATCTAAAGAGATGTTCAAGACAGGTTTGAGTTGGTTGAGGCATAGAAGGCCAAAAGAAATCAAGGTCAACTAAGTCACAAGGAACATAAGGCCGATAAAGACTATGGTTAATAGTCACAATTTCTCCATTATAATAAAATTTAACACATTTATGAATAGAAGAAGCCACAACATGCATGGAGGTAAGTCAAGACAAACCAAGTTTGACTTGAAATTGATCATAAGTTGGAATGACAGTGATGGTAACATCTAAAGTTTTACCACCAATTTCAATAGGGAATGAAATGGAACATGGGAAGGATAAAGGAAACCATTGCAAGTTTTAATCCTAACATCATATTTATCATAAACATCTTTTAGTAATTGTTTATTGTAAAAATCACATTCACCATGCAAGTGGGATCAATAAGGGCACCACGGGTAGGAAGTCCATTAATGTTTGTGATAATATAGAGAGGACCATTAAGTGATTTAATTTTCTTAGTAGGGTCAAAGGTAATGCAAGGCTGAGATAAAGGTTTAGGTTGACTTTCTCAACTCAGTTAACAACATGATTGGCTTCATTAACTTAGTCATCATAGTTAATGCATTGGGAAGAAGAAGGTTGATCAATGGTGTTGGTTGAATGCGATGGAAAAGGATTGGTGTAAATTTACAAGTTTTGGTTAAGAGGTGCCACAAATATATTTCCTTGATCATTGTCACCATCAACATATATAGCCTTAGAATCAATAAGATCTTAGATATAACTCTTCAAGCAGAAACACTTTTTAGTATCATGACTAGGTTGATGGTGATATTGACAAAATGATTTGGGATCAAAGTATTTGGATTGATGTTTAGAGGCGTCAATTGGTTTTATAAGAGGAAGTGTTAACACATTAGCATTAATTAACTTCAACATCATATTATGCAAAGATTCAGAAAGATAAGTATAATTATGAGCAAGTTTAAAAATAGATGACAAAGGAGCTACACTTTTGGATGTTGCTGACACTTGTTCATCAACAATGTTGGACAATTCATTGATTTTTATGTAGTTGTTTGATTTATTAAACTCGTTGAAATTAGATGTGGCATCACTCTTATCAATGAGAACAAAAGACATTGGAGTGGTGCTCTCAAATTGACTCACTTGTAGTTGATAATGATGAAGCACTGCACACAATTGTGGAAATGAAGATAATTCAGAAAGAAGTATCATATCTCTAATGTTACTTTGCAAATTAGCAATAAAAAATATTTTTCACAACAATATCAAGCACATGATAAGAAATCTGAGCATGAAAATGCTTAAATCTACCAATAAAATTATAAAATTTTTCTTTAACACCTTGTTTACAATGCATTAAACCAGTTAGAGAGATTTTAGGACCAATGTTGTTTTGAAATTGTTCAATGAAAGCATTAGCAAGTTTTTGGAAGGAATAAATTGAATAAGGAGGCAAGGAATAATTCCATTGAAAGACTTTGTCTCAAAAGGCTATAGTAAACAACTTTTAGATGAACGTATGGTCATGAGAGAAATCACTACACAAGGTTTGGAAAGTTTTAACATGAGTCATGAGATCACCCTTACCGTCATAAGTAGCAAGATGAGGAATATCTATATATTGCGAGATAAAAACATGGATAATATCCAGAGACAAAGGAGTATAAATTTCACAAGTAGGAATGTTGAACTTGGATTGATTCATGGAAGAAATTTGTTGTTGAAAAGAAGACACAGTTTGAGCCAAGCTATTAATGGTAAAATTGGTAGAAAGGATGGTAGGAGGAGAAACATGAGAAATTTTAGGAGCATTGTTGGAAATTGAAGGAATGGTTGAATATGAAAAAGGAACACTATGATAAGCAGGCATAGAAGAAGGCAAAAAATATGGCGCACTTGAAGGGATAGAAGAAAGAATAGGATTAGGAATACTCACATGTGTATGATTGGAATTTTGAATTGAAGTTGTGATGATAGGTGGAGCATAAGTGGACACACTAGGGATGGAATTAGAGATAGGAAAAGAGGTCTCAACACTTGTAGTGGGTGAAGTATCACATAATTCTTGAGCACAATCTCTAATGGGTTTGATATTGTTATCAATAATATGATAAATTATATGCAAGAGATTAACACCGTGTTCATCATCGTGAATAAGTTTCGTTAAGTACTCTACAATGGAAAGAGCTTCAAGATTACTATTTTCTTGACCTATCCAATGTTAAAACTTCTAAAATTAATGGGAAAGTTTTTGGACTTGAGTAGGAGGAACCCTTAATGATTCTTCTTCATCTTGTGAAGAATGATAAGAGTTATTCTCCATGATAGGATTGATATCACTAAGATGCATGTTGGTCTCATTTAGATTCCTAGGAAAGAAGGAGAGTTCAGGATCAAAGGAACCCATAAGTCTACGACTTCTTCTAATCAAAATGCTATAGGTTGGTCTCAAAGTGATGAAGCTCATGCACAAGGGAATGAATGGAAAGATAAATGCAATACAATTTAAAATAAATATACAATCCAAGAAAACTTAACTATCAAATTTAAGCATGTAACTATAATGTAATGTAAATGTTGACTAACAAAATGCATACAATTAGTGCTTCAGCTGGTTTCTATCTTTTTTGTTGGTTTTTTCTGTGTTCCTTTTTTGGTCGTCCGTGTTGCCCCCTATGGGTTGTTTGATGATGTAGCTTATTTTTGCTTATGATAATTCTTCCTATATTTTTAATTCCATGTTGTAAAGGGTTTTAGGTCCCTTCAAAACTTGTTTTTACCAGTAATCAAAACAAAATGCATACAAATAAGTATAGGATCTAACTATCATGTATATAAAAGAGATCTAAAGGAAAAGAAGGGGAATGTAACACCAAAATCAGAATGGAAATGAACTACGTCAGGTTCACCAAAATGTAACATAAGAAATGGTGAACCATATGGTTTGTAGGAAGATCATTCACCAAATCCTATGGACATGAAAAGGGATATCCTATGTTACATTAGGAAATCCCCCAAAGGCTTCACCTTAAAACCCAAACCATATTAGAAAAACCCAAATTGATGCAGGGATGCTAATGCTAGATCTATATTGAAGATGGAGTATGGGGATTGAGTTCATTTTGTGTTAAGATTCATATGATATGTAAAAAAATATGAAAGATCATGAAAGGAATGAAAACTATGATAAATGAAATGAAAACTAACTAAATATGATATCAGATTTGATGTATAAAATTAAATGCAAGATGAAAAGAAGAAGAATGAACTTACCTTGAAGCTAGGAAAGGAAGAAAAAACTTCAAATCTAGAAATGACTATCAGAATTGGAAACTATTCTCGTTCTGGAACCCTGATGCATGTATCTTTGACTGTGAAATTTGAAAATTCTTAGGACTATGCTGACTCAATTTTACCTTGTCTAAGAAATTAGGCCTTGTCCCAGGGACTCAAATTCTTTCAAATTTTGTAGAGGATCAGTCACTGGTTCTATATCTTTGAAATTACAGATATGAAAATATGAAAACATGTTCTTGCACACAAAGAGAAGGGGAAAAAGGTTGTGGAAAGGGGCTTGCCTTGGTCAAGACCCTATACAGGAATCAACCTTGAAATGAAATAGAAATTGCATAAACACAATAAAGGTCATATTTACCTTGCATGAAAAACCCTCATGGATGGATGTAGAAATTAGTCAAATCCACAAGGAATGCTTGTATGTTTGGAATGTGTTGTAGAATCAAGGATGCCTTCATAAATGCAATAGATCTACACTTGCAAAATCCTAGATCTTCAATGAGTCTATGCTTGAAATATTGAATGAAGAAGAGGAATGGATCTTTTTGCTTTCTTGAGAGTTCCTCTACTTAGCCACCATGGGAGAGAAATTTGCATCAATGAGAGAATATTTCCTATGCGTGAATGGAAAAAGACTTGGAGACTTGGAGATCTTCAGTTGGATGCTTGCCTTCAAATCTTGAATCCACCACTTCAATTGCACAACTTGAATGTTTGATTGCTTGCACTTGATCAATTGATTGCTCTTGAATGTAGGTATGTTTGCATAAAGAATGGATTGAAAAGTAATGTATGTAAAAATGAGAGTATAAGACACCCTTTTATACTCATTTTGGGACTCAGAATTGCCAGGACAACCACAATTGATATTGGGAAATAAAACACCCCCGAAGTGGGCCCGGAGTGCACTTAAAATTAATGTCCAAGGACAAGGCTGACTTGGGTCCACCTTGTATGTAATGCCCCACAAGGTAACCCGAGAGGACAAGACATAAAATATCTATAAGATGCAAGAAATACTTTAAAAAAAAAAAAAACTAGAATATTATTCATCATTGTACTTCATATCTCTAAAATAAAAAAATACTTTTCTACAACTTGAGTGCAAGATTTATTCAGCTTAAGTCCTCACAGGTTCCCTAACATTGCTACTAAAGCAACATTATCTAAACTATTTACATGCATAAGATATCCATTTACTTATGAGCTTAAAAGATCTACATTAATTTTAATGCACCAAGGTAAATTTCCCTAACATGTTTCTTTCATTAAACATAAGTTAATCATCTAACATCATCATTCCTTTTATCAACTGATGCCATTAGATCATATTATTTTTATAAATATCTATTATCCTTTGTACCACTTTCCTCTAAACATTTAGGTAAGACATTAGTATTAATAAGGTAGACATTATGCTAGGTACTTCATTAACCCATAAACGTGAACCAACCATTAACATTACTATCAAGTTACTATCTTGTTTCATTATTTCATAAATAATCATTATTAATAATTCCAATCACTAACCTATTATTTATCAACATTTCCTTTGATCCTTTCATCAAGAGAGAATACATTATTGTGGCAGTTTATCATTAAATATAACTATATCTAAGATTATTTCCTTTACATATGAACAACATAAGAGAATAGGAGAAATAACATAAACACTTTCTTTTAATGCTAATAACATGTCCAATATATCATATATTCTTTTCCCTTTCTTTTACCTAGGAATACACATTCCCTAATACACTGCTTTGAATTCAGATTACATCAATACTTCAAGATTCTTTGTAGGAGATTACAATTACATGAATAAAAATACATAAATATATCTCAACATAATAAAATATCCAATAGGAAGTCTTCAACTACATATCTGGAAAGGAACATGTGCTAGGATCATCCAAAGAACCACGAACGATACCTCGATATAAATATTAACCACCCAACCACGTGGGACCAATAGGCCCACTCCCTCGAGCTAGGAGATAAAACCAAAGGCCTATGTAAGAGGTAACAACTAGGACATTCCTAAGGTGGTGATAATTTTTCCCCAAATTCACAACACAAAAGGAAAGACAAGGAGACCACAAGGACTATTAGAGGCATGATCAAAATTGGTAGGGAATCTAAGCTACAAGCTAGGTGAGTGTCATCGCATAGCCCTCACCCCTTGGGTTATCCTGGTAAGCCACTCTGGGCGCCGACCCCCAAGTAGGCACATGCAGAACCAAACATCTCTCATAGGGACGAGACTATTTGATTGTGCTGTCACAATAACACCTTCTCCCACTCCCATCCGTAGCCTATACTAGCACTATCGGCATGGGAGAGGCTTATCTTATTTAATGTGTAGTACCCCTTCCCATAATTTTATCAATATTTTCACTGGATTAAACAACTCACCAGTGGGTTATCCTGGTACTAGCCACTTAGGGCCCTGACCCCTCACTACGAGCCATTCA
The DNA here is from genome assembly GCA_018584345.1 of Thuja plicata. Classification (NCBI taxonomy): domain Eukaryota; kingdom Viridiplantae; phylum Streptophyta; class Pinopsida; order Cupressales; family Cupressaceae; genus Thuja; species Thuja plicata. Next base: position 526,836 of record MU227556.1, on the reverse strand, counting down.
CCTAGTGTACTTAGGTTCCCTAACCTACATAAAATAATCATAATAACATAATATATCCATTATCTAGTATACAATATTTCATATCAATATCATAACAACATTTGATTGAGTTTAGGAAAACATATGTTATCCCTAGTCTACTTGACAACCCTAAACCCTGATATGACATTCAAAATGTTCCAGACACATAAGAAGACATCAGAGTGATATTATAAACATATTTAGAATACACATAGATCCAACCCAAGAAATAAAAACCCTAATAGCCTCTGTTAACCATACAAAACCCTAAAACTTGGTAATGTTCTTAAACTAATATATTTCCAGAAAGGATTAAATGCAAAGAATAACAATCAAAGAACAGTTGCCAATATCTTCCACAAAACAAATAATAAAGCCAATATCTTCAGTGGGGATTTAGGTAACATCATTATAGACTCTCAATTTAATTTTGGTGACGACCCAATGGTGGGAAAGAGAGTTATGACTTCTGGTTTAAAACATAAAACTCTGGTTAGGGTTCAGACATGCCTTCACTAAAATTATTGTAATTATCACAAAACACAATAAAAATGATCCAAACCAATTGGAAATTAAATATAATAAATTTTAGGATATATTATATCAAATTAATACTTTTATATTATCATAACAATCTGTAGCATACAAATACATTTGACAGAAAAATTGGAATCAAGAAATGACAGGCATAGTCTGCCAAAATGTCAATAATAAGGCATTAATTCAACTCTAAAAATAAAATCAGAGAGATACTGATGAAGGGTGCTCCCCTTAATGCCACAAACACATAACAGAAACAGAGAAGCAACAACAATTTGCAAGAACAAAAAATGGGCTTCTTATTATCTCAACAAATGTGGAATTACAAACTTTTAGAATTACAATATGCAAAGCCACATGGGCATTCCCCTTACAATATTCTATAGGACAAAGCCTCGAATTATTACCCAGATCTACCCAGAACTGCCCTAGACAAC
>MU227556.1:498597-523965 GCA_018584345.1 Thuja plicata | reverse complement strand
CTCTGAAACACAACATAGAAAGATTAACTAAGAATAATACCAAGAAGGAGAAATAAATAAAATGAGTAAACAAATCACACAACCAAATGAATGCAAGTGACCACAAGGCACCAATTACAACAATGCCTAATCGGGTGTGCTAGATCTGGGTTTTTCACCAAAAGGTTGACAGACAAAGAAAGAACCCTAATATTCCCAAATTGGAATAATGACAAAGGAAGACTCATGCAAGGGCCTTAGTACTATCTCCATAACAACAACCATCAAGGATTTGAGGGCACGCTCAGACTTGTGAAGCTAGGTGAAGTCGATGCCTGGTACCTGCAAGCCTGCATCACAAAGAAGAAATACATGTGCATATATATACATATAAGAAGACATTGCAGACAGATGACCAAGATCGATACATCAGGTGGACCTCAACTATGTGAGTAACTATGAATTCGTCCTGAATCATGCAAACACATCATGTATACACACACACACACACACACACCAAGCATGTAGCATCATCCTAGTGAAGGTTAGAATATTGAGCATTGGGTTAGTATCTAATCAATACTAATAATAAATCAACATTATCATGAGACATATCCCAAATCATCAAGTGACATACAAGATTCATCACAAGTAACCTTAACAGAAGAAAATATAAATAATCACTTATATATATCCATATATAACATCCTAACTATATTCATAAAGGTCTTGAAGCTCCTCAATACACACACAAAGATAAATACATACAAAAATTATACCTTTAGACAATATGTCTGATATTAGAATCCTTGGGTACTGGTTTATGAAATCATTATAAACAAACTATAGGAATAGATCAAACAAGTATCATGAACAACTTAAGTTGTAAGAAAACATCGAAAGATCTTACTTCGTTCAAAAACACAAAACTTATATTAGGGTTAGAGGGGTATTACATTGTATAGGATAAAGATGAATTAGGTCATCCTAGTCCTGGCAAGGTTAATTTCAAAGCAGACCCGGGGCTTGGGCAGTATGCAAAGTCTTGGGGAAAGAACATGAAAGATGTGAGAAATCAAGCATAAAGACTTTGGGATCTTGAAATCACTAAAATGGGGTCTAATAGGTCCTAAAAGACATCCAATAATGGGTTTTAACATTTTAAGATGATACACTTTGTAAATCAAACCACTCTATGCATTATGATATTTAATTTTGATTTATTTCTCATACTCCTACCATTAACTATTACATAATACTGTAGTTTCCATCCTTCATACCACAACATTGTATTTGCATTTTCCTTGATAAGCACTACTACTATTTCTTTCATGCATAAAATATGCATAGAATATAGTGATCATGACTTTTTGTAGTTGATCATTGTAGACTGTAGAATTATATAATTGTTAAATTATATGTTTGAACCTTGCACTAGTCTATACCTCATCTTGATTCCATTTTTCCTTTGCTATGATATGCCTTAACTATTTTCTTGTACCTTGATGTCTCAATATGCAGAAATATGCTTCATTGTCTATCTAATACATACCTTGCTGTGGTGCAAGAGCACCTAGGCAACCTCTCAATCTTGTTACAATTTTGGTTTGTACTAACCCTAGCCAAGTCAGTAGCTTTTATTTTTGACCTTATAAGGTCTTGCAAAGTGTGTAACTAGATGGATTAGTAGTTAGTGCTAAATCCAATCTAGTTTTTATTTCTTTTTAGGAGTTAGAGCTATGTTAGCCTAAAAGTGGGAAATTGGGTCTAAAAGTGTTCTAGACTTAGGTAAGATGAGAAAAGTACCTAAAAATTCCTAAATGATGTTTCATTTATTAGAATGAGTTAGAGGTCATAAAAGTTAGTTTGGAACATTAATGTAAAAGATGCCATAATGTTGTCATGACAACATTTGCAATTTTGCAAATGTTGCATGCAACATCGACAAATTTTGATTCCCTTCAAAGTTGAGGAGGGATATGAATGATAATGGAATAAAAACATGGATAATGAATATTTAGATACCTTGAGGCTCATTTCCTGAGGGATGAGTGATGTAATGAAAGTTTTGAATAGCAAGAAGAACACTATTTCTGAGTTTTGTGCACAGTCGACTCTTTTGATGTTTAAGCATTACTGAATGGATTGAATAGATTGTTCCAGTGTTGGATCCGTGTTGTATATTTATTTTTAAGAAATTTTCATTCAGTGGAAAAGTGGTTTTGAGTTGATTAGTTATGCTTTGAAAATTGTTTTGTAATTAGTGTAGTTGTTAGAGTAGACAGAGTAGATTTTGGTTTCATGGCTCCCCCATAGAATCCAACCATGGAAATATTCAGGGTGTGGATGAATATGGTAGGGGAGAATATGTACATTGTAACAAGTAGGAGGTCAGAAGTGTCAGTTTGTTATTTTTAAGATCATGCCCTAGGCGAGACCAGAGAGCCTGGTTAGGTGCATGACAAGGAGAAGTTTGAATGAAAATACAGGGGAGTGAATGAGAGATTCAAACCAAGTGTGGTTTAAAAAGCCTTAAGGTCCTATAGATACCTATCAGAGATAATAGGTCTTGGTTAATCCATCTAGGTATATGTCTAGGTAGAAATCAGTGGACTGCATATTTTAAGCCTAATTAGCCCTAGTAGATCTATATTTCAGGAATCCACTGTACGGATGACCTAGTAGTCCAAGACATAAAAAAAATTTTAGGTCTTGGAAAAGGGTATTTTAATCCTAAGTTTTTTTTTGGGGTTATTTTCAATTTTTAAGAAATAATGGAGAAAAACCCTCTGTGTAGGGCTAATTGAGTAGTTAGGCCTATTAGGCCAAAATCTTTGTCAAACTTGAACTCGATTGGTTAGACCTTGATTTACCATTCCAATGGAACCATATGTATTTAAAAGAGTTGTTTCAGTGATGGAAACACCCATTACAACATTTGTGAATTTGATATGAAGGATTTGTACTTGCAATCCTCCAAGTTAGAGTGAAGAGTGGAAACACAATTATTGATAGTTGTCCTTCAAGGTTAAGCACAAGGAGACTAACTCTTGGAGTTGAGTTAGGATAGTCTTAGGCTTGTATAATTAAGACTATTGGGCTCCTAGAAGTGATATTGGGATCCTAATAAGACTAGGACAAGTAGAGTCCTAAGTAGAGTTTGTGCGAGCACACCTTGGACCACTTCCATCATGCTGATTTTCTAATTATGACATCACTTTCCTGAAACCATTAGTCCACTAGTTGGATATGCAAGACACTTCATCATATGGAATGAATATGGAAATGTAACACACCTTTGTAGGTGACCTAAAGGATGAAGCTCTTAGTCAAATGACAGTAGAGATAACTGAGAAACTACTACTTGATGCTCAGTAATGCATTTTTCCTGTATGTGAGGTGATGCTCTCTGGTGTATTTAGATCTTTGATCTCATGTTTCATTTCTTTGGATCATCACTCTTAATTTCATTAGAATTGCATTGAGTATATATATGGTACTTATGGAATGACATGTTTCCATTATGTCCTCTTGATCCTTGTTACTAAATGCTATTGTATTGGTTCTATTAAAATGTCTTGCATATATTTGTACCTGCACATGGAACAAATCGATAGTTAAAACATGTGATTTGCTAATTTCCTATCCTCTGCTTTCTTTTCTACTTTGATCTAATGTTATGACTAAAATTAGGCATTTTTGTTGCTAGTTGATTTTTAGAGATAGGGTCTAGATATTTCATTTCTCTAAAATATTTTTCAATACCCTGTAGGTATAACTGAAGACATGAGGCAAGTTGATCTAGAATGCAACCATAGTTTGTCATTCCATAGATAATGAAAAATATTTCCCCTTTCTCTGCATCTTGAATTTTGTACTTGAGTACTTTCCTTTGCATCATTTTTAAGAGTTGTCCCATGACTTGTGTGGGATATTCATTTCTTCATTTTTAAATGAAACAAAAGAACTTATATTGTAAAAATGTATTTTTAATTCTCTTTATGTAAACACTTTTGCAAACAAATGTAATAATTTCTCTCATAAATGAAATAAAATTTTCCTTTTCCTTTCCACATTCTCAATTTTCATTTTAGACACTCAATCTGAAACTCAAAATAAATTTAAAGAACCAAAATGTACCTTACACCTTAGCTAATTAGCTACCCAGCTCTGCCTATTTGAGGTTGATGCAAAAATAGGTAATATTTTTGGTGACCTCTCAGGGGTGTTTGCCTGCTAAAAAATTCAAACCAACAACCTTTTTCAATCCATTAGGCACAAAGTCATCCTCAACCTTAGAAAAATGAAACCTTCTCAAAACTAAAAACTCAAACACACTAGAAAAAAATTGAGTCTGCAAATCAAAACTAAAACTGAAACCAAACCAAAAATATTACTATTGTACCACATGGTAGTTGCATGGATGAAATGCTTATGATATGGGGTGGCAGAATGAATTCCATGTCTTATATGATAGGTATCTTTTTAATGCCATTATGGTGTAGTATGACAATGATGTTCTTGGTAACTATCACACAACTAAAAACTAACTATGAATATCATTGTGATTATTAATGATGACATGAGGGAGTATGCATGATGTAGAGCAACAGATTAAATCTCATGTTCTATGTGATTTATAATTGTTCATGTCATTGTTATACATCTCAACAATTTTCTCCTTATTACTCATAACAAACTGAAAGCAGCTAACTGCAAACTGAAACATATGGACTGAGCACTTATTGAAAACTAAAATTAAACCATCATACCCTAACCAATCAGAACACACCTTAGATACATCCATTTACTTTTTGGTTCAGGTAGCTTGCTTTCCTCACCAAAAAAGGATAGATTGCATGTATATGGATAACTGAAAATATATATAATATGACTAGAAGTACCAATAACTCCTAAATCATGTCTTGAAAATGATAAGCCAGATTACATACCTCTTGAATTTGATCAAAGAAAATGCAGGTTTGAGGTGCATATACAGGTGGGATCTATTTTTCAACCACTGAAATCTCATACTTAGGCTTCATTATAGAATGATGCCTGATTAGGCAGCCTTTAGAGATGTTAAACTCTGGAATATTACTGCTAATTTGTAAGATTTTAATAGTCTCTTTAACCACCATATCAAACTGATGCTGATCACAAACCCCCTTCTCCACAAACATCAAATCACCATAGAGAAAAGAGCATATACCTTAAATAATACTCTCCTGATTTCTTTCAAAACTCATACCTTGGGCATCTATAGTTTGTTGATTGCCTTGATATATATCCACTGAATTTAAGCCTAATTGGTTGGGCCGATATGTCATCATTGCTAAGTTTGGGTCTGGGGCATACCAACTTGCTACACCAGAAGGAGATCCTCTCCTCAACCCGATCAATGTAATGTACCTCAAGTTCTTTTATTCATAACTTGCTAGGGAATCTCAACATCTAAAACTCTAAAAATAAAAAAATAAACAAAATAAAAAAAAAAAACAAAATATACGAAGCAATAATTCATCCATTAGTGAAAACCAATTCAGTGGTGCTATGGATTAAGTGCCATGGAGAAAACTTACCTCGGGAACCATGTGTAGTAGTTAGATCCATGATCTATATGGTAATCCTTATGGCCTCCATATTGCCTTTTATCCTTGCTCCCTCTTTTGCCTCCACTCATATCTGTGTGGGGATACTAGCTATCCCACATATTATCCTTTGCACCATTAGTATACATCCCATACTAAATATCCCCACACCTCATTTTATGATGAGGGTTAATCTCCCCTTCCCTTCATAATAAACAACCATATTCACTTGTTTATCCCATTAAATTAAGCTTAATCTTGTTTCACTGAGCTTTAACTTGCACATAACTGTAATATAAGAAAATAGAGATTATGTTGATTGTTTGAGGGTTTTTTTATTATCCTATCTTACATTTAAAAGAATGAATGTGTGTTGAAATGTAGGGGGTAAATAAAATGCTCTCCTTTTATCCTTAGATATACAAGTGAAGGATCCAAATTGATTAATCCAACATATAAGGATCAATGCATAAATGAATTAATCATTTGGAAATAAGAACAAAAAAGGAAGATCTTAAGTACCTGTTTATTTATTTGAATGTGCAATAGATTTAGATAGATTAAGAACTTTAATTGAAATGGATAGGAGAAAAGTAATAACACTGAAATGTTGCAGATCTGAAGAATGCTATTTTTGGGGGTCTGCACTCAGTTTCTGGAAAATTTGAGACCAGATCTAGAATAGAAACGTAAAGACGAACAAAAACTAGAAATATTTTTTTGTTCTGACATAGTTCCAATTTTCACCCTCAAGTCAATGTCACCATTGACCCATAATTTCTGATTTTGACCTAGGGAAGAATCGATGTAAAAAGTCTCAGACTAAAATTTTGTTTTCAGATCTCGAAAGTTTGCCGAAAAGGGTATCTGAATCTGTACTCTGATCTGCTGTTCCGATCCTGTACCTACAAGAAAAATGGATTGTTTGTTGGGGGGGGGGGGGGGGGTTTTCCTTGGTCAAACCCTAGTTTTGGAATTACCTCAAAGTATAATTGAAATTGCATAAGTAAAAATAAATTAAATGCACAAATTCACCTTGCTTGTAGAAGTCCTTGTGGTGGATTCGTATCTGTGAATCCAAAAGTATGTATGCACCAAAGAGGATGTAGAATGTAGGATGTCTTCAATAAATTTCTTGTAGATCTTCAACACCAATCTTGAATGGGTTTTTTAATTGGAAGAGGCTTGAAGGAATGTGGATGGAGAAATCTTCAACAAGAGAGCTCCATGGAGCTTGAATCCTTCAATGGCCACCAATGGATCTCCTTGATAAAAATGAGTTCTTGAGAAGTGCTTGAGAATGGATGAATGCTTCAATGGCTACTTGGATTGCTTAAAATCTTGCTTCTTCAACTTTGGATCTCACTCTTCAAGTCTTTGAATTCTCGCAATGATGATTATCAAGTCTTAGATTGCTTATTGCTCTTATGGCTAGAGAAAATGAGAGGAGAAAGCTTCCTTTTATATGAAACAAGGGCACAATCTTATAGAGAGGCTGACATAGGAGAATTAAATTCCAATTATACCCATTCCCCTAGAAGAGGACCTATATTAAATATAATTTAATATTTGTTGTTCCAAAGACCGAAACAACCGACTTGGAAGCGGGAATTAAATTTTTCCAAAGACCGACATCCAAAAACTCTAAAGTTCTAAAATTTGAACCCCGGGCCTAGAAAAGGTCGATTGTGACCTAGGTCAAGGTCGAGTTTGACCTTGACCCAAAAAGGTTGAGCTTGACCCCGAGGTCAAAGTCCTAGTTTTTTAGTTTGGGGTGCCAGAAATAGGTTGGAAAAAGTGGAAATAGGGCAGAATAGGGGGAAAAAGCCAGATCCAAATCAGGAACCCATTCAAGGTGCTTGACATGACCCCAAACCACTTACTCGAAAGGCTAAACTAGTCTACAATGGAAGTGCTTCCAATTTCTGACTATACATTTAGCCCCCACTTTACCAAGAGTATGGACTCGATGCAAACTCTTGGTAAAGGAGATCATAAAGAATAGATAGTCTTATTGGAATCAAAAGGGACAAAGGAATCCTCAATCCCCCAAGGGAATTAAGTATTTATCAACCCTAAGATCATGATAAGAGAGACATCACCAGTTAAGGAGAAAGAGAGAGAGGGTGTGGTTACCTCTCCCAATGAGAACTTATGTCCCATTGTGAACCACACAAGGAAAAAGTGCAACTGGAAAGATAGAGTTGAACTGCCTAGTGAATGTGGCTACTCACTAGTCAACCCATCAGGGAGATCCATTCTTAAGGACACCTTCCGACCTTAAGGGATCAAAACATTGTAATTTAAAACTAGAGGGATCAAGAGATCCATGTAAATTTAAACAGGAGGGATCAAGAGATTCGTGTAAATTTAAACTGGAGGGATCAAGAGATCCTAAAAATTAAAATATCCATGCTTTAAGGATTAGTTTTTAATCCATAAAGGGAAATTTTCTTAGGTTTTGAAAATATTTTGAATGTGTGTGTGCAAAAAGTGAGTAGAGTGTATGCCCCCACGTTAAAGTCAATGCTAACACTTTAACAAGAGCAATGGATTTGATAGAAACATAAAAAACTCCACTGATTACATTTCCACTATGAGATGCCCCCAAACAAAGACAAATCAAGGGAAATATCACATAAAAATACAAAGAACACAGAAGGGATATACCTACTATGGGGTCAGTATGATCATAAGATAACATGTACATATAGATATGATATTATTGAAAATGAATTGATATCATTCCCCAAAGAAAGTAGAACTACAATCACAATGGAGGAAAGAAAACTCAAGAGTTACGAAGAAGAGTCTTTTCAGACCACAACATGGAGACCAAAAAGAATCAGTGCTACCATGTTGCAGATCCAAGCGGACTACACAAGGAAAACATTTATGAACAATAGCACAAGTACAACATAACATGAAAACTACATATAGAGGAATAGAGATACATATAGAGGAAATATATAACAGGTTTGATTGCTTTATCACCTTGTACCAACAAAGTAACAAGGGTCGTATAAAAGAATCTAACAAACATTTAGCATACACATTACGGGAGAAGCATAGTACAACATGCAAACACATAAATGGATACCATGAAGGATAAGCCAATTAGGCACATCGCCTACTCTCCCCATCTCGGTTTATATCCTTTAGGGAAGGTGGGAAACTCACAAGAGGGACTATATCCAATATAATAGGAATAATAGCCAGTTCCAAACAAGGATCCTCTTGAGAATTGTGTTGCTCGATACTAGGTGTAATTGTTAATTAAGTTGAAAGCATATGAGGTAAGTCAGTATCAAGATCAATGGTATCATATTCATCACTTTAAGATCAATAGGATCATCTAGAGTATCCTCCTCATCAAGATTAATTAAAATGGGATCTAAGATGCGAATAGGATCATCATACTCATTCATCTTAACATCATTGTGAATATTAACTTCTTCTAACACATCAGGCATAGGTTGGTCGAAAGAACGTAAAGAATTTTGAAGAATAGAAGCACGTGCCTTAGCATTAGCTCTATGCTTCTTATGAAGTTCATTAGCAGATTTATTACATTTTTCTTTGTTTGACACATGTGGAGAACTAGGAGGAATAACAACGGGTTCCTGCACAGGTTCTATAGGAGGATTGGTAAGATTCACAGTAGGCTAAGAAGTGATACTGGGATGTTGAGTAATAGAGTTAGCAGTAATGGATAAAGGAGGTATAGAAGGAGTGAGTAAAAGACCACGGTTAAGGTCTATCCGAGGCATGATTAACTTGACTATCTTGCAATGTTTATAGGCTTGATATGAATGAAAAAGGTTGTCAGGGCGAGGATGACATGAATTAGGTAATGAAGGCCAAAATAAATCAAGAGTAGCACAATATCTATGCCTAGAAGGTTGATACAAACTATGATTAATCATTTTTACTTCTCCATTCTGAATGAACTTAAGACATTTATGAGTAGGAGAAGCAATAGCATGCATAACAGTTATCCAAGGCAAACCAAATTTGACTTGAAATTGATCAAAAGTAGGAATGACAATAAAGGTAGTATCTACAACCTTACCACAAAGTTCAACATGCAAGTTAATAAAACCAAGTGCAGGATAGAGAAAACCATTACAAGTTTGGATCCATGCATCCGATGGATCATAACAATCACATTGTAGGTTTTTCATAAAAAGGTTTTCCTTAGTAATGACATTTATTAAAGATGTGGGATCAACAAGACAACCACATGTAGGTATCTTAGCAATCCTAGCATAAATATAAAGGGGACCATCAGGAGCCTTAATAGTCTCAGAATCATCAAAGGTAATTGAAAGTTCCCGAGGTCGCTTATCCTTAGTTTGTTTCTAAGGTTTAGGTGGAACTTGAAGTTGAGGTGGAGGTGAAGGATCTTGAATAGTAGGTTGAGATGAAACAATGCACTCCACATGATTAACAATGTGATTAAGATGATCCATCTTCGAATCATAAATGATATCCATAGAAGATGGTTGAGTGATGGTATTAGTATCATGTGTAGGTAGAGGATTCATATAGATTTGAAGGTTTTGATTAGGAGGAGAGACAAACTTGTTCCTGTTAACATCAAAATTATCAACAGATAAAGCATTAGAATCGATTAAGTCTTGAACCTTATGCTTTAGACAATAACATTTTTCAGTATCATGGCCATTCAGGTGATGGTATTGGCAAAAATATTTAAAATCAAAGGTTTTTGAAGCTATCGTAGTAGGAAGGAGAGGTTGAATAGGAGGCAAGGTAATCATATTAGCACTTAACAACCTACTCATAATAGAATGTAAAGATTCAGAGAGAGGAGTAAATGTACGATTCATATGGAAAGAAGTGGATGCAGAAGTGGCATTGTGGGATGCAACAACAACTTGATAACCACACACATTTGTCTATTTATTAATCTTGATATAGTTGTTAGGTTTTTGAAACTTATTAGGATTAGGAGCAGTGTCACTCTTATCAACTGGAATAGGAGCCACTGGAGTGTTGCTCTCAAATTGACTCACTTGTAATTGATAATGATTAAGTGCTGCACAAAGTTGTTGAAAAGAGGTAAATTTAGTAAGTAGAATCTTATCTCTAATATCATTTTGTAAATTTGAAATAAACATATGTTGAATATCAATATCAGGAACATGATAAGAAATCTGAGCATACAAATTCTTAAATCTACCAATAAAATCAGTCAATTTTTCCTTAATGTTTTCTTTACAATGCATTAAATTAGTTAAGGAAACTTGTGGACCAATGTTATTTTGAAATTGTTGAATGAAGGTATTAGCAAGTTTAGGAAAAAAATCAATAGAATAAGGAGGTAAAGAACAATACCATTGCAAAGCCTTATCACAAAAAGTTCTAGCAAACAATTTAGCTAAGATCCTATGGTCATGAGCATAATCACTACAAAGGATTTGAAATGTTTTAACATGAGTAACATGATCACCTTTACCATTTTCATTCTCAAGATGAGGCATATTGGCTTGCTGAGAGACAATAGCACAAATAATGTCTAAGGATAAAGGACTACCCATGTCACATGTAGGAATACTAAACTTGGATTGGGTTAGGGATGCAAGTTGTTGTTGTAAAGATGATACATTTTGAGCCAAACTAATGATTGTAGAATCATTAGAAGACATAGGAGGAATATAAACATTAGGAACACTAGGAAAAGTGTAGGAAGTAGTAGGAATGGAAGACACAACCGGTGGAACACTTGGAACCATAGTTGGAAGGGGATTTGAATAAGTAAAAGGTACACTATGATATGAAGGTTGTGAGGTAGGTAGAGATACCGGTGGAACACTCACGGGAATAGATGAAATTGGGAGAGATGTAGTCATCAAAGGAGGAGTATAAATAGGAATGATAGGTAAAGGAATAGAAGAAGGTCCCTCACTAGTGGTAGGAGGAGTAAATCCTAGATCTCGAGCCTCTTGTGCTAAAGGTTTAACATTCAAATGCACAATATGAGTGACACCACACAAGAGATTAATAACTTGATCACTATCACAAAGGAATTTATTAAGATCCTCTATATCTTGAATGGAATCTTGATTATGGTTTTCTTGAATAAGCCAATTTCCCATTTTATCAAGTTTGGTTGAAAGTTTTTGCACTTGTTCAGGAGGAAATCTTAAAGCATCATCCTCATCATGAGATGAGTGAGAAGAGTTATACTCCATAGAAGGATTGGAATCATGAGTGATCAAATTTTCATCCGGTATCCTAAGGAAAGGAGAGGAAGACTCAGGATCAAAGGAACCCATAAGTCTGTGACTTCTTCTAACCGGGATACAATAAGTAGGACTAGAAGTGGTAAAGCTCATACAATAATGAAATGCAAATGAACTAATTTAGGAAACACAAGATGTTGATTTTTATTTTTTGCAAATGTAAATGCAAGAACATAAAAGAAAGCTAATCTAATATGCATTCAAGATCTAACATAAAAGATGTAAATCTAACACCAAAAAGAAAGAGTTGTCTATCGCGGGTTCACCAAAATGTAATATAAGAAAATAGAGATTATGTTGATTGTTTGAGGGTTTGCTATTATCCTATCTTACATTTAAAAGAATGAATGTATGTTGAAATGTAGGGGGTAAATAAAATGCTCTCCTTTTATCCTTAGATATACAAATGAAGGATCCAAATTGATTAATCCAACATAGAAGGATCAATGCATAAATGAATCAATCATTTGGAAATAAGAACAAAAAAGAAAGATCTTAAGTACCAATTTATTTATTTGAATATGAAATAGATTTAGATAGATTAAGAACTTTAATTGAAATGGATAGGAGAAAAGTACTAACCTTGAAATGTTGTAGATCTAAATAATTCTATTTTTGAGGGTTTACACTTAGTTTATGGAAAATCTGAGACCGGCTCTGGAATAGAAACGTAGAGACGAACAAAACCCATAAATATTTTTCCATTCTAACACAATTCTAATTTGTACTCTCAAGTCAATGTCACCATTGACCTAGAATTTATGATTTTGACCTAGGGAAGAATCGACCTAAAAAGTCTCAGACTGAAATTATGTTTTTGGATCTCAAAAGTTTTTTGAAAAGGGTATTTGAATCTGCACTTTGATCTGTTGTTCTGAACCTGTATGGATTGTTTGCTGGGGGGGAGGGGTTTGCCTTGGTCAAACCCCAGTTTTGGAAGTAACCTCAAAGTATAATTGAAATTTCATAAGTAAAAACAAAGTAAATGCACAAATTCACCTTGCTTTTAGAAGTCCTTGTGGTGGATTTGTATCTGTGAATCCACAAGTATGTATGCACCAAAGAGGATGTAGAATGTAGAATGGATAATGTAGGATGTCTTCAATCAATTTCTTTTAGATCTTCAACACCAATCTTGAATGGGTTTTTGAATTGGAAGAGGCTTGGATAAATGTGGATGGAGAAATCTTCAACAAGAGAGCTCCATGGAGCTTGAATCCTTCAATGGCCACCAATGGATCTCCTTGATGAAAATGAGTGCTTGAGAATGGATGAATGCTTCAATGGCTACTTGGCTTGCTTCAAATATTGCTTCTTCACCTTTGGATCTAACTCTTCAAGTCTTTGAATTCTTGCAATGATGATTATCAAGTCTTAGATTTCTTATTGCTCTTATGGTTAGAGAAAATGAGAGGATAAAGCTTCCTTTTATATGAAACTAGAGCACAATCTTCTAGAGAGGCCGACATAGGAGAATTAAATTCCAATTATACCCATGCCCCTAGAAGAGGACCTATATTAAATATAATTTAAGATTTGTTGTTCCGAAGACCAAAATAGCCGACCCGGAAGCGGGAATTAACTTTTTCCAAAGACCAACATCCAGAAACCCTAAAATTCTAAAATTTGAACCCCAGGCCTGGAAAAGGTCGATTGTGACCTAGGTCAAGGTCAAGGTTGACCTTGACCCAAAATTTTCAACCTTGAACCTGAGGTCAAAGTCCCAATTTTTTAGTCTGGGGTGCCAGAAAATAGGTTGGAAAAAGTGGAAATGGGGCAGAACAGGGGGAAAAAGCTAGATCCAAATCAGGAAGCCATTCAAGGCGCTTGACATGACCCCAAACCACTTAATTAGAAGGCAAAACTAGTCTACAATGTAAATGATTCCATTTTCTAAATACACAATAACAAACACACCTATATCACAACCATTTATCAAACCATACCTTAAGAATTGATTTCACAATCATCATTTGTTTCACATTTCCTTACCTATCCTACGGTTATGCTTGACAATATCAATCATTTATCTTGTGGATGTATCCTTCTTGAGTGGGAAAATCCATCATCATCAAAATAAATCAATCACGATCCTATAAATGACAAGAACTGTGAACTGAATGACCAACTGGTCATTAGGTCTTTCGCTTTGGTTTTATCTTTTATGTTCTAATTTATGCCTAGTTGAGATTTACTTGATCTATTCATATTTTGGTATATTTAAGATGGGTATATATTGGGGTTTTTTTTTCATGGTATGCTATGTTTGTAGGTGTTTTAGTACATGATCCTAGATGTGGGCTACTCAATCATGATTATGTGTGTGTGTCTCATTGGCGCATATGTTTTGCATGTTCCACCAAGTGTCTGCCAAGAACTTGGGTGTACTAAGATACCCCTGTTGATTGTTTCATAGGTTCCCACCTGATTAATAATTCACATACATGTCCTGAAATCACATTTTCTGTTTGAGAGTCTAGTCCACGTAGAGGAACCATGTCATCCTTATTTTTTGTAACACATGATGCATAAATCCTCTTGCAAAATAAAACCAGGGTATGCTCTCCACATTCAACACAAAAAATTCCCCACCCATCATTGCATGTCTCATTGTATTTTAGTTGCATTTTGCATCTCAAGGCTCCTATTTATCCCTATCCATCCGCATTTCCATGTCCCTACAAGTTACTATGACACACAAAAAAAAATTGCATATAGTTTGCATACCACTTTTTATATCACTTTGCATTCATTTGCATATCCTTTTTATTAGTTACATCATATGTTAATCACATTTGGTCACATTTTATTTAGGTCATTTAATTAGGTGCATTATTTGTCACATATCATTTTTAGGTACATTATAGGTCATTTTAGGAATATTCTACATCATTGCATCTCTTATCTTTGTATTTTACTTAGCTCATTATTCATTTGTCCTCATCATATAGTTGCATTATTACGTCATATTATTTATTTTAGCCTTATTTTGTTGCATTATTCATCTAGCATGCATTATTTGTTCATTTAGTTGCATTAGAATCATTAAATTTATTACACATTGCATTTAGTTGCATTCATTGCATTTCATTTTTATTGGGTCCCACATAAAGCATCACATACATAGCAATCATTAATCTCACATTGAATCCATATTTTCATCATACAATCTTATATAGTGTCACACATTTCCCATATTCTCATATAGTAATCATCCCTGTATTACACATTAGTCCATATTCATATCATAATCCATGTATACATGTTTTCATCACACATATCCACCTGCATCACAACATCATTAGTATTAAATCACATGCATAATAATGTCATCATATAGGCATCTCATAACATAAAAACCATATAAAAAACTCATGTATATAGGTACATCCATCCTGAATACACTAGTGCTAGTACATCACATGTAATCATAAAAACCACATCATCAGAGTCCATCAATACATATACACACATACATGCATAAACATGTAGGAATCCTATGTATATAAGTAATTAAAATCATCATCATCATCATCATCATCATATAGACATCATAATCAAGTGCCCATTATCATCATACATGTCCATAAATCATAATCATAAATAAAAATCCATAAAAGTGTTCAAAGTCCATCATATATGTCCATACATAGTAAGTGTCAGTTAATAGTTCATCAAAGTAAACTACATATACATATAGGCTACAGTAGGTACATCTCATTGATATACATAATCAAAACTATGAGTCATTTGCGACTGGTATGGGACACTAGTCCACACTGCCTCCACCCTCACCACCTCTAGCTATATTATCCCCTCCTCGTGGTGCCCTCAGAGCCATCATACCCACTTATCCACCTAAGGCTTCTGATCCTCCACTATGATCTATGAGGGACCAATTTGCAAATGATGTCTCTCTCATCCCTCTAGCACTGTCTAGAAGTAGAGGCATCCATAATACTTGATCTCTCTCCCTCATATCTTTGACATCTTGTGGGCCACAAATGTATTTGTCACCACTTGAATGAGCTCCCCAAATTCCATTTCCTATCAAGAAATATCTCACTCTGCTCTATAGGTTTGAGCCTACCTCTGAGCCTCCTCCAACTCTACCTTTAGTCATAACACCTCATCCCCTCCTGCAATTCTAGTGGCCTTCTCTGCCTCTAAGGAATGTTGTAGCCCTACCACATGTCTCTCTACCTCCTCTATCTAGGATCTCAATCCCCTCACACAAGCCTATGTATTGACCAAGTCTGTCTTGATGGCTCTCACCTTGGTACAGAGCCACTCCCAGACTATCTCTACCTACACATCTTCTATATTGTGGGTAGTCTACTATACTACCCTCTCCATCCCCATCATCTGTGATCTAGCAGAATATCTCTGCCTCTCTGCAGTTATCAGGACAACATCTAATGTGTCTACCCAAATCCTCTCTACCTCTAGATCCCTCTGTACACCTGAAATTTGATCTCTCAAGATATCCCACTATGCCTATGAAATATCCCTCTTAATCTCTAGGGAAACCACCCTAGACCAACTCTCATCCCTCTCATGGCTCATCATATCCTTCAATGCCTGTATACTCTCCATATCACTCTGGGACACCATATTCACTGCTACTGCGTAAGAATTAAATCTGGTCCTTTGCGCCTGTACCCTCTATGTCCCCTGTGCCTGTCCCTGTTCCTATCCCTATCTTGTGGAAATTTCCCTCCCTATTGGCCTCTATATTTTCCTACACCTCTATACTCGGCTCTATATAGTCCTCTGCCTTAGCATCCTAATCCATCCTTCTACACATGACTGTGGTCTATCTCTTATCCCATCTCCCCCATCATCCCCTTTTTTATCATCACATCCCTCACTCTTCTTAATCTTTGTGTAATCTCTGGGCTACTACTCTACTCTCACATGTATAGGATCTATGAGACAAATAGGTCTCTATGTAGCCCACCATGTTGCATATGCTAGAGTGATCCCCATGTCATCAATATTTGATCTTCTCACACATGTGATGGGCTCCATATGTAGAAAATTGTCCCTCACAAACACTATGCCAATGTACTAACCCCACGTACCATCCTCTTGAGTAACATGCAGGTGGATCAATCCATCGCCACAACATCCCATGTCCTCCCAAACTACCTAGCCTCTCTACTCGCCCTATAGTGCTCTACCATATGTATAGTCTTGCCTAGAAACCAATAATCTATTTGCACATGCCAAATATTATTGATCCATGACATCCCACTCCTCAGCCTTAGAAAAGAGTCTAACTAAAGCCCACCAAATGATCAAGCACCTACCTCCAATAATCCACTACCCAACAGGAATTGTACTGCATCTGCCCTTGGTATTTGCATGTATAGGGCTCTCCTAGCTGTCTCTCCCCATCTCCCCTGAGCGACCAAAATACAACTATATGCTCCAATTCCCAGACTAATATCAATGTCACCCCGATCCCTAGGTTCTTGTACCCATGATACACACACATGTGTATATCATGGTACAATTGACCTAGGATAGTGTATCCCCAATAATAGATAATATTGTATCAAGGATCATGTATAGGGTGATTTCCCACCCTATGCCAAACTCACACCTTGATAAATTTGGTAAAATCCCACTCCCAATAAACCTCTCCAAATATAATGCTAACTGTGGCTTTCTCATATCCACCGCAGGCCTCCACCTCATCTGCATCCTGCTCATTGACAAGTTCTACATCCTCTACTCAAAGACCTACTTCATGTAATACTCAGTATCCTCAAGCCTGTACTCTGAGATCACTCCTTGGATATGTACCCATAATATTCAGAACACATCTAGTAGTGTGATCGTCACCTGGCCAGTGGGCAGGTGAAATGAAGAGGTCTCTCTCTGCCACCTCTCTAACAATATCATCATTATAACATTATGCATGCGCAACCTCAACCACTTGTACACATGATCCAATCCAACTGCTACCAATAACAACCAATTCTCCTCCATAAATTTCCCACACAACTTCATAGCTGTGGGCTAGTGCTCTCATGACCCCACAGGAGGAAACACAACCTGGACATTTAAACCAATGACATCAACTCATATCCTAACCTATTCACCCTATTTATTTCCTATACCATTTTGGGTCATCTTTCCCCTACTTCTAGACCATCCAAGAGTGATTGCTTCACTCTCACCCCTCTTTCTCCACCCCTTGGTGTCTATTGGGTGGAGACGTTGATCCTTTGGCATAAACGTTGGATCACGCATGCGCTAGTCAATCAATTTTGAACCCCTAAATCTTAACCTATCCCAAGAACTGTGGAGGTACCAATTGTTGGCTAGACACCTATGTAGGTGCTAAATCCCTTTTGAATTTGCATATATTTTTATTGATCGATCAACGCTTGTGAGGACACTAATCAATCGATTAGCGTATCTTCCCTACTAAGTTTTCTCCCTATAAACTACCACCCAGACATCATTTAATGCGTAATAAATGAAGGAAAACACAAAGTACAATGCAAATTTTATGTTGGAAAGTGGCCTAATGAGTATAGAATAGAGCTTTTCATTTATGGAAACACTACTTATTGGCATGGTCACTTGGAGTACAATCCATTTTTAGATATTCTATTTGGAAAAATGACTAAGTTCATGAAGCAGTTGACAGGGTACAATTGCACATTTTTTCTTGGTGAGCATAGTATGTGATGAATTAAGTCTTTCTATCTTAGAGGAATATATTATGGGATGTAGTAGACCTTTAGTTAAGGTCTCTTACATTTTGGAGTTGACTAGAGAGAGTTACAACTTGATGAGGTTATGTGAAGACAGTGCAACAATGTAAAAGGGCAGATGAGTGGTTGCGATGTTTAAGGGAGTAACATGTGGATTTTAGAAGTAATACTTTGGATTTGGTTTGGGTCCTACCCTATCTTTGTAGATATGATTTCTGACTATGGATTTTCTATTTGATTATGTGTTGGACATGTTTTTTGATGTATTTGTGAGATGAATGGAAAGGTTATGAGATTGAGTACATATGTGAAGATGTGTGTGGAATAGATAGATGCATTATGATGTCAAAATTAGACAGAGGATGTTGCGATCTATAACTAGGACTAGTTAAGCATATAATATGCTTGTATAGTTCACTTTTTGATAAATCATTATAGAGACAGTTTGGCATTTTAAGAATAGTGAGCTCCTTGTAATACCCCTAACAGGGTTTCTATCCTTTAATAGGGATTTGTACTAAATATAATATTCATCTCCTAATAGGGCTAGGTCTCCTAGCAGAGACATTATACTATTAGTGCATTATTTGTGGGTATCATCCTCATCGGGGTTTTCCCTTGGCCAGGGTTTCCTCATTAAAAAATCATGGTGTTATGAGTTGTTCACTTTATGTGTATGTTCGCCTTATTTCAGTAATTGCATGGTTAAGTTTGAAATTGTTAAGTTTGATAATAAAGTGTTATAATATTGATTCAACCCCCCTCTTAATATTAATTAATCCTAATAGTTTAGATTCCTACCAACTCCCCATGCTCCGTTGGTCGTTGGTACACCCGCACATGCTCTCCAAGCTGGTTCCTCTGTTAAGATTGGATAATACTGAGAGGGGGGTGAATCAGTATTATAATAGTTAATTAAATTATTCAACCACTTGAACATTAACCATACAATTGTAGTAAAGGAAAGAACATAAACAAATAACACAAAACTCATAACACCATGATTTGTTTACGAGGAAACCCTGGCCAAGGGAAAACCCCAGTGGGGATGATACCCACAAGCATGTACTAAAGTATAATGTCCCTATAAGGAGACCTAGCCCTGTTAGGAGCTGAATATTACATAGTACATTTCCCTGTTAGAGGAATAACAACCCTATTAAAGGTTCACAACACCCTGTTAGGGGCCAATGAGCTTACAACTCTTACAATGTAATTCTGTTACAAAAGGTTCTTAGTCATGAACAAAAACAAGCATCACAAGTGCTTTGGTAGTTCCTTTATAGCTCTGCCATTCTCTGCTCTGCCATTCGCATGTCTGCTCTTTCAGATACACTTCACTTTCTCACTTACATTTTTCACCCTTAATCTTTACCAAAAATATATTACATATATATCTTTTAACTTTACAAAGTCATCTCTTAGTATGAATATTACAAACAGTACTAAGTCGGCCTTCAATACAAAATATATTTAATATAGTAAATATCAAATGCATAGTTGGCACTCTTGCATAGTCAAAGTATAGAATATCAATAACAAAAATACAACTTCAATTTCCTGGAGTCCAAGTCATACTCCCTTATCTTCGCTGTTGTCCAACTACTCTGTGTCGCTGTTCTCTGTTGTCTGTCAATCTTCAAATCCTTATAAATTATCATAAACTTAACCAAATCCAAATCGATCTTAGGTGTATGTCATAAATACTCCATACTATCTTCCACTAATCTCGCATGCCTTAATTCATCAATCTCGGTCTTCGATATCCAAAACAACACTGTACCTCTATTTCTGTACTTAGTCAATTTTGGACATACCAAAACTTATCTTCAAAACAATCGATCTTAAACCTATATGTGTTGCCATAAATGAAAACCAAAAAGTGAATCACATTACTCAAATTAATCACTGGCCAACAATCTCTCCCTTTGGTATTGATGGCAACACTTAACAAAAAAAATACTAAGTGTTCCAAAAAAACAAAACTGTCACCACTTCTCCTCATCTTTTTCATTTTCTTTTCTTTATATATATATTTTTGTTCTCTCTTCTCTTCTTCATTCATTTTTTTTCTCTTATCTTCTCTCCCTTTGAAAACAATGACAAAGGTGCATACAAATAAGTATCACTTCTTGCTCACAAGTTTTAGAATGTCTTGGAAGGAATCTTCCAAAATCTTCACTTTAGTGCTCCATGTCTTAAACAAAATCTAACTTATATGACTCAATCCATTCAATGAAAAAGATGTAGTTTTAGCATTCTTTAAGTTTGTGGGTAGGCCTTTAGTCAATGAATCTTTAGTCTTTTCTAAATCTGTTAGATGTGCCTCAAGTATTGATAGCTTCAGTGTAATGAAGTTCCTCAGTAAATTGAATATGTTCGGTACTCTCTCCTCATTCTCCAATATACTGATCTTAGACAATATCTTTGTCACTTTAGTGTCTAACTCTGTAGTGCACTGTGAAGATGTTTCACAACCATCCATTAACCTATTCAAAGTTGCCCTTTCCTTGGCAATAATATCTTCAACATTCTGAATGTGTCTGATAGAATTCATGCTATAACCAAATAACTTTCTCCCATGTGTAATGCAGTTCTTTGCATTTATCAAAAAAGTTTTCACAACTCCTAAGTCCCATGAGATGGACTTGCATACTTTTATCAGCTTCTTCTCTTCATATGTTTTCTCTGATTTCTCCTCTGCAGTCTTCAACAAATTTTCAAAGTGGCCATCAAACTCATCAAGTGTGACTTTCAAGTTCTCAATATCATCTTTGTTTTGTAATACTAAGGGTACTAGAAGCAATTTATTCATAGTATAAATAGCTCTTGAATCACTTTTGTCTTCTTATCTCCTTTTTGTACTGATTTCTCCTTTGCTTTATTCAGTGCGGTGAATGCCAATTTCACCAGTTCATCTTCATCCATGTTATCGACATTTACATTACTACTTGCCAACAATAAGCTAGATGGTGAAGTTACCTCTTACTTTTCATCTTCTTTTTTCTCAGTCTTCTGTCCTTCATCCTCTTTCTACTCATCTTCCTTATTCTCCTCTTCCTTCTCAGGTTCATTAGCAATAGAAGTGTCCATGGTTACTATAAAAGGGTCCTTCTCATCTTGTGAGGGGTCTAGTGTTACTGCCACACCAAAAACATAGAAATCTGCAATAGTGTCTTCTTTACTCTCTTCATCATTAGTATCTGTGTCCTTTGTGCTATCATCCATTCCCAGTTGTGTAGGTAAATATGTCTTAGGAGGTGGGGGCTTGACAAAAGTAGTTCTCAACAGTATCTTCTCATGTGCCTTCTAAGTTTCCTCAGTCACTTCATCATATTTACTCGCCATTATCTTTAGTAATATGGTCTTTGTCCTCAACAGGGGTTTCAATTCTTTGACTATAATATTTCTCTCTTGCATGGATAACATAGGTAGCATGTCATCAATCTCTTTGTTTCTAATCTGATCATCTTCAATTTGTGCCATATATTTTCTTCTTTTCAATTTTGTATACAAATCCGAGGGTATGCTTTCTTCAACTTCCAAAAGTGTCTTCTTGAAACTAAGCATGTGTTCTATCACAATGTCTTCAATTTTTAGTTTATCTATTTCTTCATATCTGTCATAATATTTATCAATTGAAACCAATTTTCCTTGTTCAATTTCTCTTTTCTCCAACATTGTAATGTCAGGTTTCCATGCTTTATTCTTCTCAGTTTTCTTCTCTTCTTCAACTGCGTTCTTCTCTTTTGTCTGCATACTAGATCTAGTTACTCTAGGAGTAACTTCCTTCACTTTTTCTTCCTGCTACTATGGTGGAGGTGTGTTATCAACCATAATTAATTTAGGGGTGGAAGGGGAATTAGAGCTTCCACTAGCTACTCCAAGGGATCTATCTTCCATCTTCTTCTTAATATCTTTCAGTTCTTCCTCAAATAGACCAACTTTTACTCCACAGTCATGAATAAGATTAGAAATATTTCTCTTCCTCTATCCTCTATACTATTCTTCTCTTACCTTCTCTCACTTCTCCTCATATGTTCCCCATCTCTCTTTTGATGTATCAACTTTCGATGCAAGAATATATTCTACTTGCATGGTGAGTACTTCGGAACTCACTTCATAGCACATAGGGTAACACCATTTCTTTCTAGGGGTCACTGCCTCAAAACATACACAGTCTATTTCAACCATAAAACAAATTGTGTCCTTGTACTTATTAACAATGTCCTCATGTAGTCTGTATCTACTCTTCATTTGTCTTTGTAGAATTTTGATCATTGCAAACAATTCTCCATCTACCCAAGTAGTGTTCTGTCTTTTGTAACTCTGTGAGATTAGTATACTAGTAGGAACTCCAGTTTTCTAGCCACTAGGGTGTAGACCAGGAAACTTATGTTCAATATGAATGAACACGTGTACCAATAATGATTCAAACTTGAAAGTTTTCATTCTGTCCTTCACAAGCTTTACATTCTCAAGGAATTGCTGTGCTAATACTTCGCATAGGTTATACTATGTGTTTTATTTTATCATTCTCCATGCCATCATAATAACTCCAGCTAATACTGAATTAGGTCTGCTGTTGTAGAAAAATTTGTAACCAAGTATCATTGCAATCAACCTTACATCTTGTTGGAAAATATCATTTACTGTCATTGCTATTCAGTCCCACTTCGAGTGTGTTAGGGTTTTGACTTCCTTCTTGACATGTTTCTCTACAATGGGTACAACTCCAGTGTTATCTAAACCAGCAATCTCATGAATTAGGTCACTGCATATCTTCACAGGTTGGCTACCAATCCATATGAATTGGTCATGAACCCTACTCATAAGTATTTTAAACCATTCATTTTCAGCAAAGTCGCACAGATCCATAATCTTCATTATACTTAATTGACTGACATGTTTCCATTCTTCCTTCATGATTCCATTCTTAGTCATATCTTCCATTTCAGTGAGTATATCATCATCTCCCAAGGTGTCATACTTACAATGTATGTAAGCCCTGATGTATTCTACGTGCAATACACCATGTGGGGTCTATGAAAATGCTCCTTCCAGATCCTCTTCACACGACTTATAAGGATGTTTCTTGAATTTGTATCTAGGATGGTCAACAACATCAAAAATCACAGGTGCATCCATAGCTTGGATAATGTAGAATACCTTTCACACGTGGAAATTTGAGTTTATGCTTCAATCGATCATGCACGATAGGTGTAGAAATGTCTGAATACTTTTGCTCTATGATCTCCTCGGCTCGCTCCTTGTCAAATGATAGAAAAATAGATCACAACACGGTGCTTTATACAAGTTAGGTTATAACTTTTCTTTTTCACTCCAAACTGTCTGGTCGGCTGGTAATTCTCGCGATCAAAATATACGAGTTGGTTGATGATGCACTCTTAGATATATGATCCATAATGTCAGCTCAACATATTCCCAAGCTCACATGAGCTCACTACATGATTTGCGAGGCAGGATAAATTTTGATGTGTTGCATTTAATGCTCCCCTAAGGCCATGATCAGCTGATTAGGTCGATTCTATCTTACTACCTTCAGGCGAAGATCTAGTAGCATCTACTGACTCTCCCTGAACTGATGTCACACTAGTTTCTTTAATCTTCCATATCTTACCAATGTTTATGTCTTCTGCTTTCTTAAAACAATTTTCAAAAACACTCTTCACATCTGCAATACTCTTTCCATTATCACTTCCATTCTTCTGAGGTTTCATAGGAGGTGGTGTTCTTCTGTTATCTACTCCATTATACCTACAGAAGTTTTCTATATGTCCTGGATTATTGCATTTGTAACATATAGGTGGTCTTCTTTCTTGATTAACTTGTAATTTATAGTACTTCACAATGTTTCCAATGTTGTTACATTTGTAGCATGTAGGTTTCATTGTAGGTTCTCTTCCATTGTCTTGTCTATAACTGGATTTTATGCATTCTGTCTTTTTGTGCCCATATCCATTACAGTTAAAACAATAACTAGAAAAAGTTCTAAAAGGGGCATTACCTCTGCAGTCTTTCTTCATGTGTCCAAATCTGTTGCAACCAAAGCATCTGCCTCTAAAAGGTCCAATATGCTCTGTAGGTTATTCAATAGATGGTTTCTTAGCGTTAATATTCTCATCTGATTTCTCTTCCTGATTCTTTGAACATTCAGCTTCATTGAAGCCACTACCAGTCATGTCACCTATAGGTTTTTGCTTGTCTAGTTGTTCATCAATCAAATCATTGCTGGTGTGAAGTTTCTCAATATGTTTCTTTGCTTCAGTAAGTTCACCTTTCAAAATCTGATTGTATTTATCCAATTCTAAGTATTTGTTCTTGTAGCTGTCAGCTTCATCTTTCATTTGATTCAATGCATTGTTCAAGGTTTCTTCAAATTTCTTCTTAGAATCCTCCTTTATTTGTATTTATTTAGCCATATTCTTATTCTCAAGCTTCAGAGTCTCAATCTCTTCTTTTAGTTGCTTCACTTGATTTGGATTGTCCTCATCTGAGTCTTCTTTTATCTGAACCACAAGATCTTCTCTCTGAATTCTAGAAAGTTCAAGTTGTTCTTTCAGTTTCTTTATGAATTTCTCATCTCTTTGGATGTTGAACTTCAATTCTCCATTTTCTTCTTTAGCATTATCAAGGTCTTCAAGTGCAGCTTCAAAGTTCTCCTGTAAAATGTTCAAATCCATTCTGATCTCCCTCAAGCTGTTAGGCTTTTTCTCCAAGGGCCAAAAGCTCTGATACCAATTGTTAGGATTGGATAATACTGAGAGGTGGGGGGGGGGG
>MU227556.1:479818-498329 GCA_018584345.1 Thuja plicata | reverse complement strand
AGTACATTTCCCTGTTAGAGGAATAAAAACCCTGTTAAAGGTTCACAACACCCTGTTAGGGGCCAATGAGCTTACAACTCTTACAATGTAATTCTGTTACAAAAGGTTCTCAGTCATGAACAAAAACAAGCATCACAAGTGCTTTGATAGTTCATTTATAGCTCTGCCATTCACATGTCTGCTCTTTCAGATACACTTCACTTTCTCACTTACATTTTTCACCCTTAATCTTTACCAAGAAGATCTTACATATATATCTTTTAACTTTACAAAGTCGGCTCTCAGTATGAATATTACAAATAGTACTAAGTTGGCCTTCAATAAAAAATACATTTAATATAGTAAATATCAAATTCATAGTCGGTGCTCTTGCATAGTCGAAGTATAGAATATCAATAAAAAAAATACAACTTTGATTTCCTAGAGTCCAAGTCATACTCCCTTATTCTTTGATGCTGTCCAACTGCTTTGTGTCGTTGTTCTCTGCTATCTGTCAGTCTTCAAATCCTTATAACTTATCATAAACTTAACCAAATCCAAATCAATCTTAGGTGTATGTCAAAAATACTCCATGCCATCTTCCACTAAGCTCGCATGCCTTAATTCATCAATCTCGGTCTTCGATATCCAAAACAATACTGTACCTCTATTTCTATACTTAGTCAATTTTGGACATACCAAAACTTATCTTCAAAACAATCGATCTTAAACATAGGCGTGTTTCCATAAATGACAACCAAAAAGTGAATCACATTACCCAAATTGATCACTTTCTAACATCCTCATCCTCATGTCAGCCATCTCTTTCACTCTAAGCTGATAGAGATGCTCCAAGGTGTGCCTGCACAATCACTTATCTAGGACTCTAATTATCCTAGCCTTCCATAGATCCTAAGATCACTTCTAGGACCTTTATATTCTTTGATATTCTAGTCTAAGACTATTCTAACTAGACTCCAAGAGTTAGTCTCTTTGTGCTTCACCTTGAGGGATCACTATCATTAGGAAATCTTCAAATCTTCACTCTATCTTAGATGATTCCAAGTACAAACTCTTCATAACAACTTCAAAAGTGATGAAAGGGGTTTATCCTTCATTAAAATAACTCTTTGAAATCCATATGGACATTAAGGCTCAATCAATCGAGTTCAAGATTGACAAAGGATTTTGGCCTAATAGGCCTATTTGCTCAATTAGCCCTACACAGAGGGTTTTTCTCAATTATTTCTTAAAACTTACAAAGGACCTCAAAAAATAAAATTCACATTCAGATACCCTTTATCAAGACCTTTAATATTTTGTAGGGCTTTGGTACCTAGGGTGTTCGTATAGTAGAATCCTGAAATGTAGGACAAATAGGGCTATTTGGACTAGAATTCTGTAACCCACTAATTTCTACCTAGAAATATCTCTATATGGATTAACCAAGAACTAATCTTTCTTCTAGGGATCTGTATGAATATAAACCTTCTGAAACCACACTTGGTTTGAATCTTTCATTCACTCCCCTGCATTTTCCCTCAAATCTCTCCCTGTCATGCACCTAGTCAGGCTCTCTAATCTCGCATAGGGCATGATCTTAAAAATAGAAAACTGACACTTATGACCTCCTACTTGAATATTTACAATGTAAAAAGGCTCCCCTACCATATTCATCTAGACCCTAAATATTTCCACGGTTGGATTCTATGGGGGAGTTATTCTACCTAAATTTACTATGTCTACTCCAACAACTACACAAATTAAAAAACAATTTACAAAGCCTAACTAATCAACTCAAAACCACTTTACCACTGAATGAAAAGTTCTTAAATCTAACTCTACAACATGGATCCAACATTGGAACAAGCTATTCAATCCATTCACCAATGCACATACATCAAAAGAGTCGACTGTGCACAAAACTTAGAAAATAGTGTTCTTCTTTCTATTCAAAAACTTGCATTACAACACTCCTCCCTTGGGAAATGAGCCTCAAGGTATCTAAATATGCCTTCTCCATGTTTTTAGGCCACTAGAATTCACATCCCTCCTCAAATTTTAAGGGAATCAGAAGTTGTCGATGTTGCATGCAACATTTGCAAAATTTCAAATAATGTCATGACAACATTATGACATCTTTTACATTAATGCTCCAAACTAACTTTTATGACCTCTATCTCATTCCAAATGATTAATAAAATTCATTTAAGCCTTTTTAGGAACTTTTCTCATCTCACCTAAGTCTAGAACACTTTTAGACCCAATTTCCCACTTTTTAGGGTAAAATAACACTAACTCCTAGAAAAGCAAAAACAACTAGGTTAGATTGAGCCTAGTCTAATCCCCCTAGTAACACACAGTGACAGACCTTCTAAGGTCAAATTGAAAATCTACTGACTTGGCTAGAGTAAGTACAAGCCACAATTGTACTAATATTTAGGGGTTTTCCTAGGTGCTCTTGCACCATCCTCCCCAAATGAAAAGAATTCAATCCACCCTTGGATTGAGTAAGTTGGAATCAATGCCCAACTTTTTGAACTCTATTTCCCTGATCCTTGTAGCATCTACATATGTTTTTCCATGCCACTTCACCAGATGCTCCTTGTACTCCTTCTTTCTAGTCTGTTTGTAGACTCTTGAATCTAGTATGTGCTCTGCCTTCTTGATCGGTGTAGATGGTAAATTGAGTTCTTCCACCTCCTGAATGACCTAAGTTAAACTATGATCTAGATCTGGTGTTGGTCCTTTAAACAAGACCAAGTCTCCTACATTGAACACACAACATAAGCCAACATCCTCTAGAAGTTATACTTTGTATGCATTTGTACCATATTTGGCCAGTATGGTACATGGGCCAATTCTTCTCATTTGTAGCTTATGAGGCACTCCTTTCTGCAATATTTCCTTGTTGAGATGGACCATCACTAGATACCCAACTTGGAATTGGACATCCTTCTTTCTTTCATCCACTTTTCTCTTAATCTTCTCTGTATTTTCAGTCAATGTATTCCTTACTATCTCATGCACTTCTTGCATAAAATATGCAAAATCTTCTTCATAGCCACTACCCTTGGCTCCATCCTTCAGATCTCTGAGCTCAAAAATGCCTATAGGGTGTAGGCCATAAACCATCTCAAAGGGACTCTTACAAGTATTCCTATTCACAGTATCATTATAGACATACTCTGCCTGTCTAATGAGTTGGTCCCATGTCTGACCATACTCCTTAGTTAAGCACCTTAGGAGATTTCCTAGACTCCTATTGACTACCTCAGTTTGGCCATCAGTCTGAGGGTGATATGCAGGGATAAATTTAAGAAACCCCCCTCCCAAAAAGTATAAAATCATGGTGAATCACATGTTTTTTGGACATAATTTTTTTAATATTAATGGCGAATTATGTTTCAAATTATGGATATTTGGTGGCAATTTTTTTAATAACGTACCATTTTTATAAAAATATGGCGACAAAAAATATTTTTAATAGGAAAATTATTAATTTAATTGGCAAATCAGACTTCCTTATATTGATAAATTATGGCAAAATTATTTTCAAAATATTGTAATTAATTTATTTGTCATGGCGAATGTTTTTCAAAAATACATATAAACTTGGCGATTTAGTACAATAGTTGTATAGTTGGTATGGCGATTTAATAATTGGAAATAATTATTAAATTTTCATTTTCCTGAGTTTTCAATCTCAAAGAATGACACATGTGATGATTCTGGAGAGAGTTTTCAGTAAAGAAGTTATGTCATCACATTCTGTCTGAAATGCACCTTCCACCGTTCATCTCTCTTAATCCAATGGTTCTGATTTGATGTTGAAATTGCATCAGGTACCATCACTATGATATCATAGACTCACACGTCCATTGGATTACAACATATCAAAGGTCAAAGGTGAATTTTAGGCCTATTGTTGGTCTTCATAATCTTTACGACAAAATCTCGGCGGAATCATGACATGTGGTATGATTGATTGTACCAATAATCCCACGATCAATCATACCACATGTCATGATTTCGCCAAGAGATTTCCATAAAGATTATGAAGACCAAAAATAGGCCCAAAATTTACCTTTGGACATTGATATGTTGTAAGCCAATGGACGTGTGAGTCCGTGACCTCATTTTCTGACACCAAAAAAGAAGAATTATTTTGGCAATCTTCGGTAATATTAGATAGAAATATTAATTAATGGCGATGAGTAGATGACATTTATTAAAGTAATGTTAATTAATGGCTGCTTAGATGGAACCTTTCAATTTTCAATGACAGATATGTGTGACATCATTATCTATTCATTAGCTTGATAGAATAATGCCTTAAAGTTAACACTTAAATGAAAACATCATGTCATCTAAGGACATTGTTTTCTGACCGTTCAATGGTCTTACATCAATGGTAAAGCTTCATTTCCTGTTGCCATTTCGTAGCTAACTTACTTTGCTTATTGTTTCTGTGGAGTGGGCACCGGTTTCAAGTTTTTTTTATAATAAAGAATTGTTATGTCCACCCGTGTGATGCGATCCTTTTGGCCTTTGTTATTCCCAAGATAGCAAATGTCTTATCATAAGTGTTGTTTCCAATTTCACCCACTGTTGCATTAACTATGAAAGATTTCAAGATTTTTGAAGGACAATTACCATTTTACTTATGAATTAATTAGATCTTTAGGGAAGAGAAACAATTTCAATCAGGGATTATGAATAGATGATCTACGCTCGTTAATTTACGATTGTGAAAGCAGATTTGTGAAAATAGTCTGCGAGTGCTAGGTTCTCTTTGATTTTTGTCAAAAATTAGAATACTAATATCAGTTTGATTTTCAACGGACACTCCAATTCATTTAAGATGCACTACCTTGGAGGATCAGAAGGATTTTTTAGGCCTGGTCACAGACCCAATCCTGGCGTCTGTTGCTACGGAGTTGGGAACCTTCACCAAGGAGGCTATAAGGATGGTGTTGGGACGTGAATTTCTGGAGAGTGAAAATAGGTATAGAGTTAACACTGACATTTCATCTCGATTCTTGGCATATTTGTTGGACCTAGGGGGAAAAGGTAGATACTCTCATGCTTATGAGGAATTTTTTTAGAGAAGAGTACCTCGGCGATGATGTGAATGTTGTCGTGTTTGCAGAAATTGGGTTTGGAATTCCTTGGGAAAATGATTTGCCTAGGATTCTACAACCAGGAGAAAATGTGCCTATAAAACCATTTCTAATGAACCTTGATGTTGAGAAGCTCACGCATCATCGAAGGTGGTCACAGATTGGGAGGGATTTCCTCTGAAAGTGGTACCTACTGGAGGAAACTGAGGACTATTGATGGCTATAATAATTCTCTGAGATTATCCTCTCTTCAAAGTTCCACACAAAAGGGAGGGAGCCTCGCCAAATAGTCCCTAACTATGTCTCCCTTTGTCCCTATCCCTGTCCTTGTCTTTGAGTCTACCTAGTCTCTACTGTGTCTCCCTCTGGTGGTAGTATCTTACCAGGGCTTTTGCAATGATGTAAATTGTAATCACGTATGTTTAAAAAAAAATATGAAAATGTTTTAAGAAATTCGAAGTGCTTTTCTTTTTTGTTTTGATTATAAGAATCGTTAATAGATATGGCCTATGGGTGTTGTTGAATTGTAAATTTGTAATGAAATTTTGCCTAATATAATATAAAAAATTTGCGTTGCACTTTTGTTTCATGTAATAATTAAATGTTTCCAAATTTTATCATTTAATGGTAATTGTTTCAAATTTCATAGATAAGGTATTCTCGAATGCATGAATTCTAAGTATTCTCGAATGCATGAATTCTAAGTGAATATAGTTAATGATTATATTAATTAGTGTGTATTACATTATTAATATTTTAAAATTGTAACAAATGTTGGATTATGAGAGATGAAGGGTTGAAGTTGTATTCCAGAAGTACTATGGGTTTCAAAAACCTTTTCTGAAAACTCACTCTGGAAACGTGACACGTGTAATTAACATTTAATGTGTGCATTTTTAATTTAATATTCATTTAAATAGCCATGGAAATGTGACACGTGACACGTGTAATATTCATTTAATTTGTTACATTTAACGAAAGGTTTTTAACATTTCCTTTTTAAAAACCTATCGAATCGTAGCAGCAGAGCTAAAAAGAATCGTTGAACCGTCGCCAAATATTTTGAGACTGTAATTTGTGAGAACATTGGCTGTTCTAACTTCTATCTATCCAGATTTCAAAATATAATTCAGGGTAAGAAATCTAGCCTGATGCATCCCGATTTTGTAATGTCAAAAATTTTGTTTAACTTGATTTTGAAATTTTAATTCTTGCATGTACAATTAGGGTTTACTTAAATTGGGGTTTTCTTAATTAGTTAGTTATTATCTGTGATTTTGTTAGTAAATATCTGTGATTCTATGTTTTTTCATTCTTCCAAAGATAATGGGGAAAGCGA
Source organism: Thuja plicata (assembly GCA_018584345.1). Lineage (NCBI taxonomy): Eukaryota > Viridiplantae > Streptophyta > Pinopsida > Cupressales > Cupressaceae > Thuja > Thuja plicata. The sequence continues at coordinate 491,888 of MU227556.1, read as the reverse complement.
AAACTCAAGGCCAAGGGAAAACAGATGGGAAAACTTTAATAGACTACAGAAAACTAGTAGAAATCCTTGGTTTCACTGATGAGTATCACGATGTTTATGATCCTACTATCGACAGTCAAAGGAGAGTTATATCAATTAAACATACATTGTGTAGTAAGGCAACTGGGCCAAAGAGGTCTAAATTTATAAAATTTAATCCAGCAATAGGTGCAAAAATGAACGAAGTTGCTTCATGGGATGTAGGTTTGGGTTGCATGCTATTACCCAAAGTTTTCCCTTGCCCATAAATTGTCTTGATTTGTGCAGAAAAGTATGATGAAGAAAGAAAAGAAATTGTGAATAAAAATAATCATGAAGAAATTTTATCAATAACCCAGGAAGAATTTCTCAGTTTGCTAGACCTAGGGTTTGACCGACAAAATTGTAATGTCCATATTGACCTCAGATTGCTAGCAGACAAAAATGAGGTAGTCACGCAAAACACAAAAGATTCATTTATAAAGGGTATAATAGTTGCAGAGGAAAAGGCTTCATTGGGTGAGAACCATAAGCGTCCTTATGATTTAACATTTTTGTGCCATGGGTTCAGGATACTATATCCTCGCTAGCATTTTGCCTGGGACTAGAAAAAAATAGGGAAGTGGGTGCCAACATTATTCAATTGATTTGGGATATCCATCATGTTAATGAACCAGTAAGATATAATTTTGTTGGACACATGGTTCAATCGATGCAAGAACAATTAGAATTGATTAAAAGAGGCAATTCTAAGACATTTAGGTTCACAACTTACTTGTGCTATCTTCTGCTAGCCAAGCATGCTGCAATATTAATGAGCAATAACACGCTTGAAATTTAGAGGGGAAAAGGACCAACATGTACTCTAATATATAACTAGACACCTCAGATAAGGATGTATGATAACATAAGGAATTACAGTAATTTTGTAGACTTCTTTTTGGCACCATTGTACAAAAAAATAACAAGCACTCCAATGCCCAGATTGTCTACTTCACGTAGGGATTGCATCCAACTTAGAAGCACAATTCAATTGGCTGACTGGTACTTAATGGAAGAATACACTGTGCTAAGGTTTTACGGATCATAATTACAACCCCAAAAAATTACAATGCATGTGAAAGATAAGGTGTTTTCAATAGAATATGTACTACAACTAGAGATCACATATACACTCCTCACTGGCCATTAGAAGAAGAGCATATTCCCTTCCTTACCTTTCTCAATTGGAGGGTTAACATTTGAGAGAAAGGCATCCAAAGTGGAATTTTTTTTTATAGAATTTTTTCAATTTGATTTAGAGTGGTACTGGAAGTATGATCCACTCAATGTCATTCAAATAATTCTTGTTGCTAATAAGAACTCTACAAACTTATTTCAACATGAAAGTAAACCATTGCTAGAGAAGTTGAAAAACAAGTATAGCTGGGATGGCATTACAAAAGAGATGGAGAAATTTTTCGATGAGGAAAAAATTTCAGTTCAACAGTTGTTATCAAAAATTATGACATCAATAAACCAGGGCATTGTACAACCTAGAATGTCCTACAATTTCTACGAAAAAGCTGCTCATCCATCAAACAAAAAAATACCAAAGAAAATAGCAGAAGAATGTAATGATATAAAATGGACTCCAACGAAAATGAATGATTTTTGGAGTATGAGAAAGGATCTTGGTGAACCAAAGACCAGTGCAGATTTGGATGAAATAGATGAGGATATAGAGTTTAGCAAATTGTGGAATTTGGAGCATCCTACCATGGCATACGACAGTGATCCAGACAGTGTGGATGATAATCCAACAATTGCATTTACTCCGAGTCATAGTGGAGTCAAAGAATACTAGAAACAAGTATATAGAAAAGGGAAAATCATTGTGGAAAAAATGGGTTATAAAGGTGGCGTTTTGGGTCCCACAGGAGAAGGCATTTGGATTCCAATTGTCACAGAAAAATTGATCATGGTGCAGGCCTTGGGATTGGATTTGGAGTGGACCCATTAGATTCATCAGGAACCACTATGCCCACAAGAACATCCATTGCCATGGGTGGGATTGGGGAATCTACTACTACTGGGTCTGGTAGTGGCACTGGTGCCAGCGGGACTGGGCAACTTATACAACAAGTTCCCTCTCTAAAGAGGCCAGTAGAATCTACACAGAATCCCATAGAGGAAAATAGTGTCAAGAAGTAAAATGTTTCCACAACATTGAGACTCGATCCTAAGAACTATTTTCACTTTCAAGTTCAACAAAACCCTCTAAAATTTTAAATCCTCAAACAACATTAGTTAGATCAATAGGAATTGCAAGCTCTGGTTCACCTTTCAAATATTCAAATCCTTCTGCAACACCAGATTTTTGTTTCAAAGATTTCTATAATAAACTTGTAGAAACAACAACCAAGAATAAGGAAATAAAGAAGACATTGTAGAATGGTGCCCTTACTGCTGCTATAGAGGAACAACCTGCATCCAACAAGGTTTTTCCAACATATGACCCAAATAGAGACATGATGGAGTTCATGGTTTTTATTCCACCAAAAGAAGATGGAAACCCACCAGAGAGTCAGATAGATCCGTCTGAATTTTAAGTTAGCACTCTCCAAATGGATTTTTCCAAAGTTAAAAACGTGGACAAAATCAGTGTGTCAAAGTCTACAAAATAAGTGGTCTACAGTGCAATGCTAAAGCTGGAAAGAGAGAAAAGTGAGCTTGAGAAAAATATAGAAAAGTTACAGGTAGACATTGCCAATGAAAAAGCAAAGAGGAAAGCTTCAGAGAATAGTTTGAAAGAATTACATAAAAATATTAAAAAATCAACCTCTACATGAGAAAATACAGAGCAGGAACATGCAGAGGCAGTAGTGAAGGATCAGGAGCAGGCAGAGCTAAAGGCACTAAGGGGAAAATTGACAGAAATTAGTAAAAAACTAGAGGAAGAAAGAGTCACTTCCCAAAATTTATTTAAAACCGTAGAGAGTAATACTGCCTCCAACCGGGAATTGCAAAAGAAATTTGACTCTCAGGCAGATAAATCCAATCATTGGGAACACAAAGCAGTGGAAGAGATAAATAATTATGAAAAAAATGGCAGAAGAACTAAAGAAGGCCAATAATACAATTCAAACTTTAACAAATACTAGTAATAATTTAGTGAAGATTACTAAAGAACACATTTGGGGCCAAATATTGGGGATGTCTCTTAGCTTGTGTGAGTGTTTGAAATGCTTAAAAGTATGAGATTATGTTATTTGAAGCTCCATAAGAACATTAAACAGAACATCGATGTTGTTAAGGAAGAAAAGAAAGAGAAATATATTATGCAACAACTCTACAGTAAGAGTAATAGTTATCTATCAAACAAGGGAATTAACACCCACCTTGATGCCTCAGTAAAGTTATCAAGTATCATTCGAAAATGTGAGAAGCTATAAGAAGCACAAGAATTGGATGAAAAAGCTAAGAAGAAGATCACAAACATGGAACAAAGGAAAGAAAAATTGGAAAGTCTTGGTTTGCCTAAGGAATTTGAGGCAAATAAGTTCATTGGAAGAGAAACTTAGAAAAAAAGGTTGCAGGACAAAATAAATACCGATTTACGCTTTCTTCCTACAGACATATCTCCTGATATATTCATGGATTTCATCAAACCAGTGAGAAATTTGAATGGAGTTTTAGAAGCAACAGTGATGTCAAGTCACACTTCCAAATATGAATTGCTAACGAAGTTGTAGGAGTGTGACTATACTATGAACCAAATTGTTTTGCCATCAAAGTATGTTTGGACTGGCCTACAAAGATTGCTTTGAATTTTGAACTACTATAAATTGTAATGTATTGCAAATGAATACAAAACAATTTGTGCTCTATCTAATTTTCATGTTTTCCAATTTAATGTATATTGAGTTACTCTATTTCATTTAGTTATTCTTAGTTGATTTACTCTGTTATATGCTATTGGAATACAGAATTTCATTCAGGAATTTCAAATTCAAATATGAATGATCATTGATGATACGATACAAACTACAGTAGTGATACTCTTTGTTCTCAAATTTTAATGATGAAACATAATACATTATTGCTATTCTAAAATGAACATTGAATGATAGGATATAGTAGTTAATATGTTCAAAAAATACCTATTGATTGCTACTGCTAATTTAGCAGAAATTTCCTAAATTTGCAAATTCATGTATGCGTCGTCATCATCATCTAATTCTGGTATTCTAGTTCCTTCATTGTTCTCTTCATTTTCATTTGTGTCTTCTTCACTCTGACCTCCGCTTCTATGAATCTCACTCCCATCGCCACCTGTAGTTGTCCCACTCAGAGTTGGAGATTGGTTAATGGTGTTGCCCAACCCTCTTCTTTTGCATATTTTCTTCCAGATTTCCATTTCCTTTTGATAAGGAAAAGTATTGACACCATACCTAGATGTGTAGACCCTCAAGAATGTTTCCAAATTCTTATCTAGTTTGTTTCTTAGCTTTGATTTTGGGAATCCCAAAGCACTGGAAACTCTCTCATCATCCACCAAACCCAATATCATGGTTTGACATAGATCAACAAGCTTGAAGAACTCTGAAATTTCATCACACAACATTGTGCTTTGTTTAAGTTCTGTCCAAAGTCTTGTTGCCAAGCCATCTTCATGTGGGTTATGCATTAATTGATATTGATGCTTCATATTCCTTGCAAAAGTGCCTGATTGTTGCCTAAGAAGACCTTCATCTAAAATTCCATTGATAGTCATTCCATTGAATTCTACAGATTTGCAAAATTCCCTTATCAAAGTCAACAACCTATTACGATAATCTTCCTTAGAGTTTAAGCACCAATATTGAGGAAACACAATTTCTATGGCCTCAAGCAGTTGTTCATATGGGAATAGGGATCTTATTTCAGAGGAAACTTTATAGGCTATGTCCCTTGCATTAGCTTCTATAGACTTGACGATCTTGGTAAACTCTTCCCTTGTAACTCTTGTAGCTCACTTCTTTGGGGCACTGTAGTACATTGGTATCTGAAATCCCCTTGCACAAACACATAAATCTCCATTTTCAACAATTTTTAAATAATTATCAAGATTGTCAAAATCTGTTAGTTTCTGCTAGTGATGAAATTTTTCATCGGATAAATTTGGGTCATTTTGATAAAGATTATCGAGGGCTTGGCATGAAATTTTACGCAAATGAGCATATTCTGCAATATACATGGCTCTTTGCTGGGAATTTTTCATAATGAACATCATTTCTTCTAGCATGGGAAGAAGAGATGCTAAAGTCAAAAGTGTCTCTATATTTCTTAACCTCCGAAGCAGGTCACCACATCTCTGATTTTCTGCATTGTCATGATTTTCGTACATAAGTCCAATCAAAGATTGTTATTCAAAAAAAACTTAATGCGCTGGTCCATCCAAAGAGATCCATCTAGTATCAACATCTTTTAGAAGCTTGTTTCCATTGTTAATTCCATCAGCAAAGTGCTGAAATTCCCTAATATGTTTGGGACTTTGACAAAAATATGAGTACAACTCTCTTACTAAATCTTCAACCTTGTTTACTAAAGGAAACTTCTTCACAACTCTAAAAGAAAGATTCATCCTGTGGGCCATATAGTGAATGCCAACAACATATGGTGGAAAATAAGCCTGCATCTTTGTGCAAAGACCATTCCTTTGACCTTGCATTACTAAATCTCCATCTGCTCCAACAGAGATCAAATTCTTCGCTATTGTCAATTCATCCATAGCTCTATATTCAATTAATTGGATCTTTACTAATTGAAATAAAGTTTTCGATGTCGCATTGTCCCTCAATTTTGCAACAGTTAGTAGATGTGGTTGGCAGACATTATTCTATATAGTATAAACATGCATGCATACCCATGATGTATTATATATTGTCGTAACTTCATCTAATGACAGTGCAATAAAGGTTGACTCTTTTATTTTTCTCTGTACATCCTCTATTTCAACCTGGGCAATACAACTTGCCAATTCCCATCCATTGTTTATTGACCAATGAGTGATAGGATAGTTAGGAACTTTCAGAAAGTGTAACAAACCACTCATTTCTAGATAGTCTGTCATTGGACACCCTTTGCTCAAAATATGGAAAACATTACTTAACTGAACAACTTTTCCGTGTTCTTTACTTCACTTTGTTTTGCAAAAATAACATTAATAGAACCTTGAACTTCATCAAGCTTCATCTTAAATTTATGAAACAAATAATATTCCTCAGCATTCCTTTGATGTTGACATTGCTCCTTTGTTTTATATCTTACCACTTTTATTTCCTTTCCGTCTACAGTTGAGGTTTTGTAAACCTTACCAACATGTTTCTCTATGGTGTCTAGTTTAAGTTGCAACCACTTTTCCTTTTTATACTTCCAACTACAAATTGTACATTTGCATTCTACTGGTGGCTCACCTATAATTGGATTGTCCATGAGTTTAATGAATGGATGCTTTTCCACCCAATCAAATTTAAATCTCCTGGACATCTCCCATTGACGATCAATTTTTCCTTTTGATTTTCCTCTCCCTTTAGTGTTACTGTTAATTGAACCATCATCATCACCAAAGTTGATTGATTCATCCTAGTACTGGTTATTTCTTGAAATTCATCTTCAAGGTCATCTTCATCAGAGATATCAGGTTCCACAACTTCGTCACCAGATTTATTAGGTTCCCCAATTTGTTGAATAGACTCCTGTATAAGTTGATAACCTTGAAGTTGTACAGGTTACTCTGATGATGTACCTTCCTCACTTTGACCAACACCATTGTGTCTGCCCCTGCCAAAGTATGAAGATATTTTTTTGCATTTTGTTGGCCTCTCTTGGACATCTCCACCTTCAATAGTCCTCTTCCTATTTAAATTTGACTGTGACATCTCCAACAAATTAGGGCTGCAATAAAATTTTACTTGAATAAGATACTACAAACTCCTAGTCATTTTGGTTCTCTATCGATCGCAATTGTGAGCTCAGAATCAACTGAATTTTTGTACTACTAAATCTCTTGAAACTATCCTTATATACAAATGCTTATTTTGAATTTTGGCGAAGGGGCCAAAAATTGCATATGATAACAACTAATATTTGGCGAACCCCGCGTAATTTCAAGTAATTGACTAGCCAAATAGGGTAGGAATTTGGGACGCAATTATTTATGACACATGGAAAATTGGGTCCTAGTGCAAATAAAACTTTCACTTGGGACAATGGGCCTTTTGAGAATGGTGATCCAAGATACACCTTTCCTTAATCCATGGCAAATAATAGTAAAATGTACAATAGAAAAATGGGTGAACAAACTGACTACCATAACGAAATTACGTGCAAATAGTGGCGAATAACCCGACCACTATACATGTCTTTTATAAAATCTGGGTGAACCGGTCAACTAGTATACTAAGCATTTTTTTGCCAATTTCTATATGCCTGATGAGACATATTCGCTAATTGGTGAATAATCGCCACTAAAAAAATCCTTGGTGATATGTAAACCCAAAAGAAAATTGGTTCCAAGCTTTTGACATAGGGTCTTCCAAAAGTGGCTCATGAACATTGTGTCTCTGTTTGACAATATGCTCAATGGTAATCAATGAATTCTGATTACCTCCTTGAAGAATAGGTGAGCTATCTGATTTGCATCATGGATTGTCTTGCAGGGTACAAAGTGTGCCATCTTACTAAATCTATCCACAATAACATAGATGCTATCCATCCCTTGTTTGGTCTTAGGAAATCCTACCACAAAATCCATGATCAAACATTCCCATGGTCTACTGGGGATAGGAAGAGGTTGGTAAAGGCATGCATTGGAAGATGTACCCTTTGCTTTCTGACATACAACACAAATTTTTACATATTTCCTAATGTCCAAATTCATCTTAGGCCAAAAGTAAATCCTTTGCACTAATTCTTAGGTCTTTTTGACACCAAAATTCCCACTAAGTGCACCATTGTGCTATTCTTGAATCAAATATTCTCTTATAGACCCTCTAGGAACACATAATTGACTTCCTTTAAACAATAGATCACTCTGCAAAGTATATTCAGATAATTCACTATGAAAATGTTTCTTGTATTCTTGACATACCTTATAGATGTTTGCAAAGTCTCCATCTTTTGCATATAGGTCTTTGAAGCTCTCAATACCCATTCTCTGCAAGTGTATCTCTTATACTGTCAGGGATCTTCTACTTAAGGCATCTGCTACCTTATTCTGCAATCCCTTCTTGTGCTTGATGTTGAAAGTGTAGGCCTACAAATATTCTACCCACTTCATATGTTTATGACTAAGCTTATCTTGTGAATTCAAGAAACTCAATGATTGATTGTCTGAAAAGACCACAAACTCCTTTGGAAGCAAGCAGTGTCTCCACTTCCTTAGTGCTTGGACTAGAGCATATATCTCTAGGTCATAATAAGAGTACTTCTTCTTGGCTTCACTTAGATTTTCAGAGCGGAAAGCCATTGGTCTTCCCTCTTGGCTCAAGACAACACCAATAGCCACATTGCTAGCATCACATTCAACTGTGAACAACTTCTCCAAGTTTGGAAAAATCAAGATTGGTTGAATAGAACTATTCTTCTTCAACAACTCAAATCCATGGTTAGCTTTCTCATTCCACACAAACTTGTTTTTCATTCCACCTTTGATAGTATCTAACATAGGAGCACAAATTGCACTAAATTTCTTTATGAACTTCCTATAATACTGAGCTAAGCCATGAAACTTCTTACCTCTATTGTTGTTCTTGGATTAGGCCAATTGAGAATGGCTTCCACTTTTCTTGGATCCATCTTTAGTTTTCCTTAAGATAACACAAACCAAAGGTATACTAACTCTTGCTTCATGAATTCACATTTCTCCAAGTTTATCATCAACTTCTCCTCATGTAGCTTCTTGAAAACTATCTGTAGATATCTTAGATGTTCTTCTTTGGTCTTACTATAGACGAGTATATCATCCAAGTATACTACCACAAATTTGCCTATGTAGTCTTTAAGGAATTCATTCATGAGCCTCATTAATGTAGATGGGGAATTGGATAACCCAAATGGCATTACAAGCCACTCATATAGTCCTTCTATGGTCTTGAAGGATATCTTCCATTCATCTCCCTCATTGACTCTGATTTGGTGGTATCAACTCTTTAAGTCAATCTTTGTGAAAAATTTGGCTTCTCCTCAAAATTCCATTAGGTCTTCTATCCTAGGGATAGGGAACCTATACCCAATGGTTATCCTATTTATTTCCCTTGAGTCAGTACATAGCCTCCAAGTTCTTCCCTTTTTGGGTGCTAAGACAGTGGGTACAACACAAGGACTAATGCTTTTCCTAATAAGACCTTGGCTTAAGAGTTCTTGGATTTGCTTAGCTATTTCCTCATTTTGTTGAGGGGTCATCTTATAGGCTGCCTTGTTAGGAAGGGTAGATCATGGGATACAGTCTATTTGATGGATTATAGTTCTCTTAGGGGTAAGGTTGATAGTTTTCCATCACTGACAATGCCTTCATACCTCTGCAACATCTCCTACACTTCCTTTGGCAATTCTGTCTTCTTGACTGCCTTGTCTGCACTTTATTCTTTTGGCTTCAGTACAAGTGCAAAACCAACTCCCTCTCCTTCTTATAAGGCTTCTAAGAAATCCTTCTCATTGACCATAAGAACATTGGGGCCCGATGACTTCATCTCTCCATCCTCTAACAGTGACTCTATCTTGAAAGTCACATTATCCTTTTTGAATTTATAAGAGTTCTTTGCTCCATCATGCAAGGCTTCTCTGTCAAATTTCCATGGCCTATGAAGGATTAGGTGACATGCATCCATAGGTAGGACTTCACACAATACCTTTTCTTTGTATCTCCTAATGGAGAAATCCACCCAAGCTTACTCATTGACAAGGACATGTTGTCCTTTGTTCAACCAAGTGACTTTGTATGGGTTGGTATGGGGTATTCTCTTCATCTTCAATTTTTTGATTGCCTCCTCTGACACTATGTTGTTAGTAGACCTTGAGTCTATGATAAATCTACAAAATTTTCCCATCATCTTGCATTTCAGTCTAAACAGTGATCTCCTTTGACTAGGTTCCTCTTTCACTGGCTCCTTAATCAGTGTCCTCCTCATCATTAAGTTCTCACCTTCCTCTGACTCTAGGGGTACCTCAGGGTGTTTACTTCCACCACTAGTCTCCTCTTGAACATAATTTACCCTCTTATCAACTCCATGAGAAGTAGAGCCTTTTTCTGGACATCTATATGTAGGGTGTCCCATCTAGTTGCAGTGGTAACATTTCACGTTTGCAAAATAGTTACCTCTACCTTGGCTATTGCTTCTTCCTCTCCAATTACTATTAGAGTTCCTTCCTCTATTGGAGTTGCCTCTGTTTGAGCTTCCTTCTTGCTGCTTAGTAAGCTTGGTCTCTCTTTGACTCTTTGTTTTAGAACTTCTTCCACCATATCCACCTCTTTGTCCTCTATTATATCTTCCTTTGCCTCTACCTCTGGTGGTGCTAGAATGTTGTTTCTTTCTTAGCTTCTCTTCCACCTTTATTGCAATTTGGTGACATTTCTGAATAGTATCAGGGTCAAGACACTCATTTCATCTTGTATAGTTTAATTGAGACCATTAAGGTATCTAGCTACCTTCACTTTCTCATCTTATAAAACTCAAGACCTCATGCATAATCTCTGAAATTCTTCAGTATAGGAGTTTACATCTAAGTCATTCTGTCTTAGACCTTGTCTTCTTTTATGCAATTGGATTTCATAATCCTCAGGAACATAAGCATCTCTAATTTTTGCAACCATAGGTTTCCATGTAGCAATGGACTTATTTCCTTCCTTCTCTCTCTCATCTTGGATAAATTTCCACCAAGTGAGTGCAGACCCTCTTAGTCTGGCCTTAGCAACTTTAACCTTCTGAGCATCAGTAATGCCATCACATTCAAAGTGTTTCTCTAGTCCTTCTATCCAATCTAGGACTATCTCTGGTTCCATATTTCCACTAAAGATAGGAACTCCTTCTAGATCCTTACCACTTAAGGCCTTTAGTGATTTTAGGAATGCTTCCTCTGTGTATCATCTTAAAATGGAAGCACTTCCATTTTGATAGGTTTAGCACCCTCATTTAGTATGTTTGCATCTGTGCTTGATTATACATGTGTAGGTGAAATTAGGGTTTGGATCTAATATATCTTCCTAGATTTCCCTCTCCATGACTCTTCTTTTGAGGTAGGACCTATGTATTGGTCCTCCTGGGCCTCATCCTACTCTCTCCCTAGGCCTCTAGGCCTTCTTAACATTCTCGCACATTCCCCCACCTTCCTAGGTCCCCGGCTGACCTGGGAACCTCTCAGCAACTTTCTGGTGACCTACCTAAAACCTTAGGTCAGGGTCAAGGTCGACCCTAACCTAGGTCAAGGGTGAGGTCAACATAGACCTCTATTGGGTGTTGTTCCCCACTTTCAAATCTGGAGCTTATCGGGGTCTGAAACTTAAAATAGGTCCCCAGGTTTGGATGCAAAAGTGTTTTATCTGTTATTTGAATTAATACATTCCCTCCTTGGTTGGTGATTGTGATTGGACCATGATTCGAGGTAGAAATTGAATTAGGATCCCTTGAATTTCCCTAGTAGACCTATGTTGAGATCTCTATATAAACACTCTCTTTTGCCTTCATTTGATCATGAAATGAAATCGAGAGATGACATGATGAAATGATGATGCAAAAAAGAAAGAGGATGATATAGAAGGAAAAGCTAGGAGGACATATCATCATCTTCAATCAAGAATTTTTGAGGACAAGCTATGGCGGATCTTCATTGAAGCAAGAAGGCTCTCTCTTTAGATCTACTATTTTCAACATTCAAGCATTTCAAAGGACATTATTATGGGGTAGCAATTATGGATTGTGAGTTGATAGGAATACTTTAGCCTTGGGGGCTTGGTATGCTTTCTTTGTCATATCCAAATCTATGCATTTCTTTCTCATTTCCATGTATGTTAGGATTGTTAATCTAGAAGATT